>PJEM01013411.1:15474-41153 GCA_004023845.1 Helogale parvula | reverse complement strand
GAAAAGATAGTTGCAAATGACATATCAGATAAAGGGCTAGTATCCAAAATATACAAGGAACTCACCAAACTTCACACCCACAAAACAAATAACCCAGTGAAGAAATGGGCAGAAGACATGAACAGACACTTCTCCAAAGAGGACATCCAGATGGCCTACAGGCACATGAAACGATGCTCAACATCACTCATCATCAGGGGAATACAAATCAAACCACACTGAGATACCACCTCATGCCATTCAGAGTGGCTAAAATGAACAAATCAAGAGACTATAGATGCTGGCGAGGGTGTGGTGAGATGGGCACACTCCTACACTGTTGGTGGAAATGTAAACTGGTGCAGCCGCTCTGGAAAACAGTGTGGAGGTTCCTCAAAACACTATCCATAGAACTCCCTCATGACCCAGCAATAGCCCTGCTAGGGATTTTCCCAAGGGATACAGAAATGCTGGTGCATAGAAGCATGTGTACCCCAATGCTCATAGCAACACTGTCAACAATAGCCAAAACATGGAAAGAGCCTAAATGTCCATCACCTGATGAGTGGATCAAGAAGATGTGGTTTATATACACAATGGAGTACTACATGGCAATGAGAAAGAATGAAATCTGGCCGTTTGTAGGAAAGTGGATGGACCTTGAGGGTGTCATGCTAAGCAAAATAAGCCAGGCAGAGAAGGACAGATACCATATGTTTGTACTCATAGGTCTAACAGGAAAACAAGAGAAACCTAATTGAGGACCAGGGGGAGGAGAAGAGGGAAAGAGTTGGGGAGAGAGAGGGATGCAAAACTTGAGACTATTGAATGCTGAAAATGAACTGAGGGTTGAAGGGAAAGGGAGAGGGGGGAAAAGAGGTGGTGGTGATGGAGGAGGGCACTTGTGGGGAAAGCACTCGGTGTTGTATGGAAACCAATTTGACAATAAACTATTTTAAAAATAAATAAATAAATATTTAAAAATTTAAAAAAAAAAGGAAAAAAATCTTTCCCTACTTCTATTTCATTTACGACTGCTTTTTATCGTTGTTTCTTTTTTTCTATCTACTATGGATTAAATTGTTCTTTTTAAATTTTTCTTAGTGTAGAAATATCTATCATTGCTTTACTTAAATGTTTCCTTTTTCCAGTACAGGAATTCTGTGGTGAAAATGTCTCTGTAAGCAATGTTTAACCGTGTCTCACAACTTCAGATAGGGTGTATTTTGATTACTCAACTTGAAATATTATATAATTTCCTTGGTTATTTTTATTTCATTTTTTGAGGGGGGTGGGTAGAGTGTGCACATACACACACCCACACACCTGAGCAGGGAAGGGGCAAAGGGAGAGGGAGAGAAAGAATCTTAGGCAGGCTCCATGCCCGATGTGGAAGTTTCCACTCAGGCCTCCTTCTCAGGACTGAGATCATGACCTGAACTAAAATCCAGAGTCTGAGCCTTAATCAACTGGGCCACCCAGGTGCCCCCTGGTGCTTTTATGTTTTGATTGAGTGTGTGTGTGTGTGTGCGCGTGTGTGTGTCTTATTTAATGCCAAATATTTAATGATTCACTAGATATACTGGAGTTCTTGATATGCGGTTTAAATAAATTGTGATCAGAGCACAGGCTCTGTTATATGCCAGTCATTTAAAGCTTAATAAGTTGTATTCTTTGGCCCCAAAACTGGTCTATCTTGGTTGAATGTTAGTCTGGACTATGGTGGGAAAATGTATATTCTGTACTGGTTACTTGTAGTGTTCTGCAAATGCAAATTTGACCAGTGTTGTTGATAGTTCTTATATCTTATATATTTTTACTGTTATATCAATTAGTAAAAAACAACCATGTTTATAATTTTCTCTCATCATTATAGATCTGACTCATCTCTTAATTGTGTCCATTTCTCTTTTGGAAATGTTAAATGTTGAAACATTCTTTTTGGGCACATACTTAGGATTGTTATGTTAAAAAGAGAAAAAAATATGATGCACAGAGTGTCCCATTAAATGTTTCCATATAAATAAGAACATTTCAGACTTGTTAAGTCTATCTGGCCTATGTTAAGTTTCTAAAGTAATTTTTGATTTGGAAGCATACCTATTCTGAAAATATAATAAAATACATTTTCATATTCAGAGAATTTTGTTGCTTATTTCAGATTTTCTTAATAGTGAAAGGTGTTAACATAGTTTTATCAAGGAAAATAATCCAGCCTTCAGGATTGCTCTCAATTTATAGCAAAAATCTTTCCCTGGAAAGTAACTTGCTGGTATTAATCAATTTCAACTCTGTCACATTCTACGTATGTAATCTTGACCTTATTTTATTTATACTTCAGATTCCTGATCTATAAATTTGGCTTGTTGAGATAATTGAATGAGTTCAACCATGTTAACATATTTTTTTAAAAATGCAGTTACATATTAAGATCACCTAAGGAATGATCATTAGTTTTATGAATGTAATGATTATTTTTTATACATTTTTGTTTAAGTCAGATAAACATTTAAAAAAACCGGCATCTATTTTTTATCCAATTAGAAAAAGAGGGACAGAAAGAGAGTAGGCACACAAGCAGGGGGAGGGGCAGAGGGAGAAGGAGAGAGAGAATCCAAAGCAGGCTCCATGCTGTTAGCCCAGAGCCCATTGTGGGACTCGAACCCAAGAACCATCAGATCATGACTTGTGTCGAAATGAAGAGTCAGTTGCTAAACCAGCTGAGCTTCCCAGGTGCCGCTGGAGGCAAATATTTGTTTTTGTTTTTTTTTTTAAGTACAAATATTTTCTAAATGTTTGTTTATTTTAGAAAGATAGAGGGCAAATTGGGGTAGGGTAGAGAGGCGGGTGGAGAGTGGAGAGAGAGAATCCCAAGCAGGCTCTGCTATGTTAGCACAGAATTCGATCTGAGACTCAAACCACAAACCCTGAGATCACAGTTCAAGAGTCAGACGGTTAACCGACTGAGCTACCCAGGCACTGCTGGATGCAGGTTATTTTGTAAAGATGGTATGATTTAATTAAGACAAAAAAACTTTATACCATTTGAAGAATATCACAACTGATACATATTCATAAAAACGGATGTTCTTTGATTAATATTAAGGCTAATATTTTACATGGCAAACAGGCTATTCATTTAGATCTAAGTAATATCAGTAGAAAACACTGCTGGTAACACCATTCACTTGAAGCGGGCTTCAGGCATATCTTTAAAAATATACATTCGTACTTTAGTAACAAATTCCTTTTTTGGGGGAGTATGAGCATAACAGGTATAGGCTTGGCTGCAAAGTTTAACAAAAATTGTCCAATGGGTAGAAGCCAAGAATTTACCAAGTAATTGGAGTTAATAATCAACATAAATCAAAGATACTGGCTAATTGATGTTTGGATTACTTTCTGCTTAGTTTTATATTGACTTACCTGAAGTGGAGTCTTAATTATTGATAATATATTTATGATAATGTCTCCATTATTTTATCTATGTGCCAAAGTTTATCTGTGTACCTATTATTTCCTTATTTAACTGCCTGGATATATTGATATTCTATCATCAATTTATAAGAGATGTCAAAATGTTCATTATATATATATATATATATATATATATATATATACGCACACACACACATGCTAATCTCCATAAATCTATAGAGATACATATCTATAACACAATATCTATATTTGGAGGGAAAGGTTTATATTTATTTCCCTCCTTTTCTGTCTATTGATAGGGGTGGGGCAGAGAGGGAGAGACAAACACAGAGAGACTGTATTATTTGTTCCTGAACTTGTTCTCAAATAGTTAGCAATACATGAAGAAAACAAAATTGTTATATCTACTCTGTAGAATAAACACCATTCATCTAATTTCAGTGACCTGATTTACAATCCAAATGTCATGACAAATATAGTCTCTCTTGAACTTTGTGGAGAATCTCATCCTTGTGAATAAGAGCAAATAAAAGAAAATATAACCTTTAATAGATTCTTTGGGACCTTTATTTAATTCTGTTATTGGCAAATCTTTATTTCCAGTGATAATTACAAATAAGACAAAATAAAATTAGCTATCTTAAGGTCTTTTGAGAGTCATTTCCTTTTCTACCCAACTTGTTTGTAATCATACTAATACCAAAAAGAAAAAAAAAAAAAAGGATAGAGAAAAAAAAATCAACTGGAGAAAGGTTGGACTCAGAAAAGATTGGTAAAAAATATGCTCCAAGTTAAACCTAAAGCCAATGTTCCCTTTATTTAAGGGTTCCACAAAGAAATTTTGGAAAGGACTTTCAGAAAACAAAATTTTTAAGTCTTCACTGTGTGGGAAGATTCATAGAGACTGAGTTGAAGCTTCATGTAAGCAGGGCAACTATAGGAAGGAAAATACGTCCTGTTTCAGAAATCTATGAACATTCTGCCCACGTTATTATGAGACTATTGACAACACTCTTCTGAGAAACATATGGTTTACTGAGTTATAACAGTATTAATTCCACCTGTGTCCCTAATTAGAATACTTCAATTTAGTTAATCTTAACTATCAAAATCATGCTCAATACTCATTACCAGGGCTAAGTTAATCACATAATAATGAGTAATACCAAGATGTCAAAATCACTTAGAATTACTGAGGCTAATTGCACATAAAAAGGATACAATATACACACCATAGCCCACTAAACCACAATTAGGTACATTTTACATGTTTCCCCACAATGTATCCCCAGTTTCAGGCCCAATGCCTGGAATCCCCTAGTCACATAGCAAGTATTTTTTTAATTAGTATATAAACAAATGACTGAATGTCATAGGAACTTTCACATATGCAAAAAGCAATGTAGTCAGAGGATCACTGAGCACGACAGGTGGGAAATTACAGAGCACACTGAATTCATATTTCAGAGAAAATAAGTGATTTTCTTTAGGTTTTCTCCTAGGTTTTTTGTAATTTGGTTGGAAAGAACAAATACACTTAATTCAGTGTAGACAATAAAGACAATGAATGACCCCTGCATTGCTGAGTGATTCTGGTATAAAAATATGAGTACTCTTCAACCTTGTGCATGAAAATCACCCAGAAAGGAGTAGAAAAGAAAACACCAGTGCCAGTTCTTAATCCTCAGATTATTTGGTTATTGAATTTTGGGTGTGTCTCAGACATGAGGATTTTTAAAAGTACTTCAACTCAGATTATTTAGCAATGTAGCTAGGGTGAAAAGTAAGACTTAGCCAGATGGAGAAAGAATTTCTAGCCACTAGAGAGAACAATATAAACCAAGAAATACAAACATGAACTGTTGGAAGTAGTGAGGTATCATGCTGCTAGAGAGAGATGGAGAGTATTTGGAGATAAAATTGAAAAAGAAGAGCATCAAGCTGTTAGAAGCTCTGATCTTACTGTAGAAAACAGGAAGGTATGTGCAGACTTCTAGGAGAGAAATGACTGAGTCGTATGTGATTATTAGGTTGAAATTCTTACAGAAATACTGTGGCTACAGCCAAAGAGTTAGATTGAAAAATACCTCACTCAGGATTCTTAAAATATTATAAGAGATGAAGAGACCTTGAATAAGAATAAAGAAGGTGAGAAAAAGATACAAATATATGTGTATCTATTTATGGTTTTATAAGTTGATAAATTCAATAGAGAACCTGGTTTCTACTTTGAATAAATGATAGTACAAATAGCTAATATTAATATTCATTTACTAATGCCAAATCTCAGAAGCAATAAATGGCCAAGCTCCAGAGTTTTCTAAATCCAAAGGGAAGGTTGTTAACCATTATGATTTTTTAACATTTATTTACTTTTGAGACCGACGGGGGGGGGGGGGGGGGGGGGGGGGGGGGGGGAGGCAGAGGGAGAGAATCCAAGCAGGCTCCGTGCCACAGTCACAGAGCTCAATGTGGAGCTTGAACTCTCAAACCAGGACATCATGACCTGAGCTGAACTGAAATCAAGAGTTGGACACCTAACTGACTAAGCCATCAGTCATCTATTATTCTTATTATTATTACTCTAAAAATTATCTCTTTTAGTTAAGGAAAGTAAGGGGGGAGCAATATAGAAGGAAGAAGGAATTACAGGTACATTAATTTTCTGTTGTTGCATAGCAAACGAACACAAAATTAGTGGCTTAAAAAAATATTACTTCACAGTTCATATGTAGAAGTCTCTGCTCCAAGTTGGTTGGATTGGGTCTGACATGGCCAAAAATTAACATGTACCCAGTGGGGCTCTTATCTCAAGGATCGGAGAAAGAATCAGGTTCCAAGCTCATTCCTCCTGTTGATGTAGATCAGTTCCTTGTGACTGTCTGCTTTGGGTTCCTGTTTTTTTTTTTTTTTTTTTTAATCTGCTAGAAGCCCCTCTCTGGTCTAATGCTGCCTGTACTCTTTCTCATCTGTCTCCACTGCCCCCACCACCGTATGCAAAGCTAGCAATATGTGCCAACTGCTTCTTGTGCTTCAAATCTGTTTGACATCTGCTACTTTATCTCTGACTTCCTTTTCTGCTACCAGAGAACAGTCTGTGCTTTTTGAGACCCATTTGACCAGGATAACAAAATCTATATTTTAAGATTAGCTTTAGAATTTAATTCCATCTACTAAATCTCTTCACCATAGTAGAAGATCAGAGTTTAGGTGAATAACCAGGAGGTAAGAATCTTGGGGGTGGGTGGCTGGCATTTATAGAATTATACCTAGCAGAGGAAGATAAAATTATATATACAGGCATATACACAGAGTTCAGGTTCATCAGCTTGGGGCCAGTGATATAAATTATTAGAGTAAATAAATCTGCCTAAGAGACTATTTAGAAAATCAGAAGAGAGGCCTGAGCCAACCTGTGGGTAATGAAGCCAGGGAAGAAGGAAGAGGGAATTCAAACAAAAATAGCTGATCAAGGAGAACATGTTTATCTTCTCTCTTGAAGCAAAGGTGGAAAACAATTTTTAAAGGTTAAACCAATTTTCTATGTGAAATGATGAAAAAAGATTAAATAAGGGTTCACAAGCAAATGCTGGATTTGGCCATTAATTATCCAAGTGATAGCTGGGTGTAAAAGGCATAGTAAAGTTCAGAAGTTGAACATCAGAGGGTCAAGAACATAGATGTGACAGGATTGGAAGTTGATTGACTTTTGAGAAGCTTGGATGAGAAGACAGAGAGTCTAAGAGCAGCATCTAGAAAGCATTTTAGACAAAGAAAATTTCTATTATTTTTTAAGTTTTGTTAGAAAAGATTTGAAAATATTTGTGAGGGGAATATTGATAGAACAAGTTCTTAGAGGAAATATGAGGGAAGATATACAAGACCTATATTGAGTCTAATCTCAAACGAGGGCCTTATTTTATGCACTGTATTAGCATTTCTCCCTTTTGAATGGTTCTGTAAGAAGTCTAAACACTCTCCTGTCCTCCATTCACCCAGTTCTAGACAATCAAAAGAAATTCCCTTAGTGCATTCATTGTTTGGGAAATAAAAGGAAACATAGCAAGTAATATCAAATTGGGAGTTAAATTTTTCACAATGTAAAAGTGATGGGGGCGCCTGGGTGGCTCAATCAGCTAAGCGTCTGACTTCAGCTCAGGTCGTGCTATCTAGGTTTGAGGGTTTGAACTCCATGTCGGTCTGTGTGCTGACAGCTCAGAGCCAGGAGCCTGCTTCAGATTCTGTGTCTCTCTTCCACTGCCCAGCTTTCTCTGTCTCTCTCTCAAAAATAAACATTTTTTTGAAAAGTGGTAAATAATGTGACACCGGGTGGCTCAGTCGGTTGAGTGTCCAACTATGGCTCAGGTTGTGATCCAATGGTTTGTGAGTTTAAGCCCTGCATCAGACTCTGCACTAACAGTGCAAAGCCTGTCTGGGATTCTCTCTCTCTCTCTTTCTCCCTCCCTGCCTCCCTCTCTTTCTCTCAAAATAAATAAACTTTAAAAATGGTAAATAATGGATATATCTAAATAAGGTATTTATTTCAAAAAATTTTTAACATTTGTCTATTTTTAAAAGACAGAGAGACAGAGAAAGAGCAGGGGAAGGGCAGAGAGAGAAGGAGACACAGAATCTGAAGCAGGCTCGAGGGTCTGAGCTGCCAGCACAGAGCCTGACATGGGGCTCGAACTCACAAACCACGATATCATGACCTCAGCTAAAGTCAGCCACTCAACCAACTGAGCCATCATTGTTACTCACAAGATGGCTGAGGAAGCTGTACATACTGGAGGATGCCAGGTTTATGCTTGGCAGGCAGAAGCAGATTTCTAAGACTATTAATAGTGGATTTTGGAAGAACATTTTCACTTAATTAGTTGTCTAGATATTTTTATTTTTAAATTGCTTTGCTTTAAATCAACATTGCAGAAAGCACAATATAAAAAAAAATCCAGGAAGGAAGGTAGTCAGATACTAGATTAATGGATGCCAGCTGTCATAGAAATGTATGAAATCCCCTGAGAAGGCTGAGAGAGTCAAAAGGTACGTAGTTATTCTTTTATTCTATATCCTCAGGCAAGAGACAATGTTGTAATGCCTTGTATAGATGTTCTATCATATATCTATTCTATTCTAACATTTCCAATGAAAGGGAACAAATGACCTACCAATCACTGGAAGAATTTGATGTGTAGGTCACATAGCAAAATACACACACACACACACACATATATATATATATGAAAATAGACATGAAATTGAAGGAGAAATTGAAACATTTTAGGTGACATTAAAAAGTTCATTTAGACAGTTGCATAGAGTATGCAGAGTAAATGTATTTAGAATTAGCAGTGGTAGTATATGCCATTAGGAAGGAAAATCAACACAAAACCATGATCCCAGAGAGGGACACGGGTTAAAGGAATACATACTGGCTGAGAAGATAGCTTCTAATGGGGAATACACAGAAGAGGTGGCCCGGAGTCATAACACGAATGGCTTTGAAAGTATGTGGCTAAGAATTTACTCTGCAGGAAATGAGGAGTAATGAACTGCTTTCAAATAGAGGAGTGAATGAATAGAAATAAGAATATTTGGGTTTAGGAGAAGGAGATTCAAGATGCAAGGAGACCACTTATGTATCCCAAGATTATTTGGCAGTGGAATCAACAAGGAGAGAAGGGTCAGCATGGGAAAAGACAAAATATGTTAGAATAGTTGTTTTGAACTGGTCATTTCCTTATGCTCTTTCAAATTATGAAATTAAGCCCACTAGAAACATTATTAATGTTATCCCATCCGTAGTGTATATTTTATCTCTGACCCATGTAGCCATGTGAAAATGGATCCTGATTAAAACGTTATTCAGCCAGAAACATAGCAATGCCAGAATGTTAACACCTTGTTTTGATCCAATATCCCTACTAGCCTCCAAATGTATATACCAAGAGGGCAAAAGCCAAGCTCCTAATAGATCTTAGAGTTTACCTGAGGATTCACACCAGCAAATATTGCTTTTCAATGTGGAATAAGTGGAACAGATAATATAACTGAAAAACCTGTCACTGGATTCTTCCTCTGTGAAAGATTTGAAACTCGATCATCCCTGAATTGTTGGTCACACTGTTATAAGAAGTGTTTAAATATTCACAAAGCAAATTTGAAATGTTAACAGATTTTAGGTCCCATGGTAGATCCCTCACTCCAAAACCTACTTCAATGCAGCCACTTCAAAGGATAAGGATAAGACATTTTAGAGAGAATAAAAAAGAATAAGAGACTAAAATTGTGGCTCCTTAAGGAAGAAACAGTTTCTATTTGTTTTATAAAATGCCATGAATATAGCTCTTTAATAAGGGTTTTGAAGATGTTAGAGTGTAGTAATTGTGATGTTAAGTGTTCAGCACATGCTTATTTGAGTCAATTAGACAGTCATCTTACGAACTATGCCATGACTATGCAAGAAGATTTTTCATCTGTGAATGATTTGTCATATGTTTATGAGAACAGCAACTGTGAATGTTATTTTAGGATCTTCAAGAGTTCTAACTTCTGTATACTGCAATAAGCTAACTCTATAGACACACAAGGCATGGTCAGTGTCTTGGGTTTAGACATTCTAAACTTGCTAATTCTCACATACCCGAAGATTTTTATTCTTTTCTTTTGTGTTCCTATTTCAGATTTGTCTTAGAAAATCTCAAAATCATCATGCCAAAATAAAGTGTCACTACTTTTTTAAAAGTATATAGAAATATATTTAAGCATTTCATGTGATTAATGAAATACACTGGAGATTAGATATTTAAATATTTATTCTAGAAATAGAATTCTCTAAGGGTTCTAAAAGAAATTAGTTTTTTCCAATAATATGAACTTCAAAAGTCTATTACTTCCCTCTTTACTGGACCCAGTTTAATTAGACTATTTTATTGTCTGTATGTACATCTTTGTATATATATGTGTATGTATTCTTCAGAATTTTAATAGAATTAAAAAATAAAATTATTAAATGTTTTCATTTTACCCTTGAGAAAAACTTCAAGTACTTAATTAAGTTAAAAAAAGGCAACTTAAAATGTTGGGAACATATAAATTATATGCTTGAGTGCATTTTATCAGTGCAAGTGATGTATATTTTTATGTGTAATTCTAATATGTAGATTAAACTTTATTGGTATTAATATCTTACACCATCTAAACAAACCTCCCATTACTCTCCATTAATGTAAATTGCCTTAAAAAGACATTAGCTTTGACAATTTTAGTTAAAATGGGACACACCTGTGTTCAAGGTTTACCAGCTGGCACCATTCTTCACCATAAATGGGAAAATTCTGTAAGTTAATAACTGATAGTTAGAAGAATTGCTTTAGATCATGATCCAAGACTGTGATTATCCTGTTTACTGGAAGTTGGAGCTGTTGGTAAATAGAATATAGACAAAAGTAATTTACTCAGGTTTTTTCTTCCTCCCTTAAGGGACTAAAGTAGGAGTTTACGACCACAACCCACACCAAAATCAAATTGTAAACTAATATGACAACTTCTACTATATAATATAATCATAGGCTCCTGAAATGGTGTAACTACCATTTGTCTAATAAAGTATTTCAGTAACATTTTTTTATGTTCAGTTTTATTTTTGAACATTATGTGTGTTCCAGGAACTTTTGCCAACTCTTTACCTAATGCATGCATGAGGTTGAATAACTAACTTTAAAGAGAATAAAATTTATGCCAGGAAACTACTAAAATTATCTGTCCTGATTCCTGATTTATTCATTTTCAATACAATAATGCAGTCCCCAAATCTTGGTGTATATATTCAATTCTCTTAGTTTCTCTTTGCATACTCATCTTTCTCAGGATTAAAGATGCTACAAACAAAGAGATGAAAACTTTTAGCAAATTTCATCTACTAGGTTATACAGAAGGCTGTATTTTTTCTTTTAGGTAAGATAAGAGAAGATACCTTTGAAGAGGTTGGAGTTTAAGAGACAGATTACTAAAGGTGAAGAAGGACACAATGACAAAGTCTTAGAACAGTGAAGAACAAATGCACAGACTCCAGTGGCACAATATGCCTGTTTAAGGAGTGGCAAAACAGACTGTGGGTCTAGAGAAGAGTAACCAAGTAGGAGAGTTAATAGAGGAAAAGCTAAGTTATGTAGGTGTGGTGGGCAATGGAAGACTTCAACATTTATTCCCAGTGAGCCGAGAGATTGGGAGATTGTCTTAAGGAGGAAAATAACATGATCTAGTTGGAATTTGAAAAGACATTCCAGGTGTGTGAACAATGGATTGGAAGGAAACAGAACTGGAAGCAGGGAGACAATTAGGAGCTTGCTCCTCAGATTTGCATGAGAGATGCTCTGGTTAGTAAAGGTGGTGGTAGAGAAGATGTGGAGAAAGAACTGGATGAAAGATTGTGAAATTCAAAGCGACAAGATTTGCCAATAGAGTACGTTGAAATGTGAGAAAAATGCTAACTTTGAGGTTTGAGATGTGAGCAGCTGGAGAAAACATTTATGGAGTTAGGAAATGCTAGGAAAGCAGTACAGATAAGGTTAAGTTCATGATGCTTTAATATCTAAGCCAGTCAGATTTAGGATTCTGGAATACAGGGAGATTTCCACATATATGGTAGGGATATCAACATACCTGGGGTAGACGGAGGAGATATTGGAACAAGGGGCTTAAATGGAGAAAAGAGAAAAGAAATGATAACTAATTCTGAGAGATGCTAAACTCAACAGGTTGGAGTCTTAAAGATGGCAAGGAAGGAGGAGAATGAAATCTTCAGGAGACAGAAAAATCAGGACCATTTGGTATTCTAAGGAATGAAGTCTTTCAATCTTCATTTTATCCTTACAACCACTTTGTAGGAAAGAACAGCTATTCTTATATTTTATTTATTAGAAAAAGACACAGGTCATTCAGGAAGATATTTGACATTTCAATTATTATAAAGTTAGTTAATAACAATGTAACTAGAACAATGCATTTTCTAAGGCCTGGACCAAAGTACCCTGAAAAAAAAGAAAATGGTCTTAAAATAAAGTTTAAAACCCTATGATAGATTTTTAAGGAGAGAAAATTATTTGAGCTATCAGCAGACCTTAGTAAAAGCTTACATTTATAGCCTCTGAACAACGTACTTAAGTTTTATAGATGATCTATGCCTTTCCCAAAAGAGAGAAGGAAACCTAAAGCTCATCTTTCTTTTTATTCCAGGTCAATATGTTTGAATCATTGCACTATGAAAAGTGGCTGTTCCATAATATACATCAATATAATTAAGAATAGACAAAAGTAGGATTACTCATTTCATAGATCAAATTCCACATGGGGCTAGAAAATAGGATAGTAATGTTGAACATTTTATAAAGTATGGATAGGTCGATAGATTATCCAAGAAACAATCCTATTTGATAGAGATTAAAAGTATATTTAAACTACCAAATATAAAGTAAAAAGAAATACTGTAAAATCTAACATCTTTTACCATAATTAGTTCCTCTTAAAATATCAATAGGATTAAAAATATCTATTATAGTTCTAAATTATTCTTTAAAAGAAAAAATAATGTTTACTTATGAGAGAGGGAGAGAGAGAGGGAGAGAGAGAGAAGAGTCAGAGTGTAGGTGGGGGAAGGGTAGAGAGAGGGACAGAATCTCAAGCAGGGTCTAGGCTCTGAGCTTTCAGCACAGAGCCCAATGTGGGACTTGAACTCACAAACCATGGGATCATGACCTGAGCTGAAGTTGGATGCTTTACCAACTGAGCCACCTAGGTGCCCCAAACTATTTAAAATTTAAACCAAATATGAAAAATGGGATAATAAGAAACTAAATCTTCACTACCATTTATTATACCTACCAATCTGATAGGTTAATTTTATATTATTTTGTATTGTTAATGCCTATGTTTACATTTTTAAAATAGAATTTGGATAATAGTTGTATAATATTTACCATACTATAGTTTCAATGTTTATACATTCCTGAACTTATCTTAAATGGTCTTCATTTTGTTAATGAAGAGGACATGGCATGTACTTCTTTTCTTTCCTGCAGTTTTAGAATTTCTATACATTCTTCCAACAGTTGTAGAACCGGATTCATTTCCCTTATGCAGTAAATAGTGGATATAAGAAACTCAGTTCTAGTGAAGGAGTTCCCCCCCCCCGCCGCCATCCCCACCACTTCCTACTGAAAGGTCCCTTTTTCTTTTTGAAAGTCAAAAAATTAGCTCTATGATATTCTAGAATTTTTAGATCTGAATCATTTTCTTCATGCAAAGGGTCTTTTCTCCACTGTAAATGAAAATTTTCCTTCATTAGAAGTAAACATTCTAGTAGCATAGGTTTTAATTCTTTTTGAATTCTAATACATTAATTTTAAAATCCATAAGTACTGATAATCCTTATGCTGTATTGTTATTTGGGGGTTTTGCTTGCTGTATTAAAATGTATTATTCTATCCTGAATTCTCTGTAATTTTTATTAAATATCCTGGGTAAAACTTTTGGAATTCTGTTCTATGTAGGTCAGAGTGAATTGGATTATAGAATACTCCTTTAAAATATTAAAAGCTCAGTATGATCAGTACTATACATAGTATACATTAGTGATCAATAAATAACATGTTAAACTTCAGAGTTTATGGCAAAACAGAAAAGGCAAACAAAAACCCCAGAAGACTTTCTGTTTAGAGTTGGAGTAGTTTCCAAGAACAACTAATTTCTTTCTCCATATACATGTTAGATATAAAAGTTAGTCAACAACAGAATTCTACCTAAACTGTTGTTTTGGAAAGATGAAAAATAAATAATTACACTTATTCTTCTATCTTTTAAGACTATGAGTTTGTGTAAGTTATATGTGAAAGTACATGCCCATGCATACTAACATTGGAGAAAGGCAAGAGATAATTAAACCCTGGAAGGAAACAGCTAAGGTAAATTCTTTCTGGTAACCATGGGCTCCAGATTCCCGAGTTGAATGAGTGAGTAGGACAGTTCCCTGGTATGGGGAAATTCTCACAGATTCATGTTTTACTAATGTGGGGTAAAAATGGAATATATGTAATAATATTTTTTAATTTCTTTTTCTTCTGTGAATTAATTAGTTCCTGTAAGGTCTTCTTTCATTTGAATTGTTTTTGTATTTGCTTGGATCATCTTCATCCCTGTGCTCTGATGGCTCTACATCCTTTACTCTTATCTTTTCATGTTTAAAAGGTAAAGGATTGATTTGATTGATGTTAATAGATAGTATCTCCTTCCTGGTGATAATGAAGTCCTAGCCTAGGTGTATAGGAAGGAGTATAAACTTGAAGACGTTCTCCTAAAGTTCACAGACAGGCTGCCCACACATTAGATACAAGAAAGAATTGTATTCTAAATGCATAGCATTCACTCCTGGGAACCCAAGCTCCTACTATGTAGATTGATCAGGTTAATTTGAAAGTATCTTATGGATTCAACTACTCTTGCTATTATGGGTACCAGCCACTATTGCTATATATAGAGGAGGTAGTAATAGATGAGGCTGAACCTTATAAAATATCTGCAGGAAGTTCTTCGTTTAATATCTTAAAGATACTGTGAATAAAATTGTTTAAAGTTCCTTTTCAGATTGTTTATTGGTAGTATATAGAACTATTTTTTATACTCATTTAAAATCATAAAATGTTCAGGTTGTTTCAGGTCTTAGTTTTAGTGTGAATCCCTTTGGATATTCTATATTATCATACAATTTGCAAATAAAGACAGGGTTACTTCTTTCTAAGACAGATTATAATATTAGTTCTTAATTTCTTTCATTTTAATTTCCTTCCTTATTGCACTTGTTCAAACTTCTAGGAAAATATAGATTAGAAGTGGTGAGAGTCCTAATAGTAAAAATGAGTGATTTTCCTTTAAGTTAGATGTAAACTAAGTTTTTTTTTGTAGGCTCCTTTTGTTGAGAAGTTGATTTTTAGTCTTTATTTGGTTAAAATATATATCATTAATGTATGTGACATTTGTCAGTTATTTTTGCTGCATCTATTGAAATCATCATACTAATAAAGGATGAAAACCACATGAAGTATTACATTGATTCAGATATTACATCAAATTTTCATTCCTTGGATAATCCTGCTTGAGCATGCTGTTGTTTAACCTTTTGTACCTTGCTGAATTTGGTTTGTCCTTATTTTTGGGCATGCATGTTTCCATTCAAGAGACATTGATAAGTTTTGTGTAATTTCTTTGTATAGCATTGGTGTTGGATTAATACTGGCTTCAGTGAAGAAGTTGGAAACTATTTCCTACTTCTGTCTTCATAAAGAATTTTTGAAGGATTTATACCGTACATGTTTTTGGTAGAACTAAACAGAAAAATACCCTGGTCCCAGTTCTTTTTTTAAAATAGAACAATTCCTCTGAAAAGACCCCCAAATTAATTGAAGATCTCCTCCAAAGGATATATGGGTCCCATCATATCATAGAGGATAAGCAGAGACACAGTCTTATCAAAAAGTTCACCCTGAGTTTTGTGAGGAATCTCACAAATAGAGAGCTTTCCCTGAGGGGCAAGATGTTCATGCTGTATATCAGATGCCCCAACCCTTGGGACATGCACTGAAAGGTAAGCCCTAAAACATTTGGCTTTGAAAACCAATGGAGTTTATGTCCAGGAGACCCTTTGGGATGTGGGGAATGGAGATTTTGCTCATAAAGAGCTTACATGCAGGCTTACCCAGGGAGCTAGCACAAAAGCAACAAGTACCTAGACTATATATGAAGGAGATTCACCTGCTGAAGAGGCAGAAAAGCCTGCTGAGACTATCAGGGGAAGAAGGTATTGGTAGGCACCGGTGTGTGTCAATTTTGTCTTTTCCCCTTACTAGTGCCAGCAGACATAGCCTGTCCCATGCTCACTGGAGGTCCTGCTAAAGTATGAGGGCATGCCCTGCCCCTGTGCTTGATGTAATAGCCCACATAGGTGACACCTTTTCAGTGCCTGGTTCTGGTGGCCAGGTCCCACCTATCAGAAACCATCAGAGAGGCCATTCTTGGCGGGCACTCACGCCAAAGGCACTGCACAGACTGACTAAAGCAAACACCTGTATTTCTGTGAAAAGACCTAAAACGTCAGCCTGAGGGGGGTGTGTGTGTATATATACATATATATATGTATAGGTATATACACATACACACTGAACACACACACACACACACACACACACACACACACACACACACCCTGAATATTCCATTCAAATGTGGAAGAACACACATTCCTCTCAAGGGCACATGAAACGTTCTGCACGATAGATCATATGTTAGGCCACAAAACAAGTCTCAATAAATTTAAGATTGGAGAAGATGCTTGAAAAGAATTTCAACCACAAGAGGATGAAACTAGAAATCAATAACAAGAAAACTGGAAAATAGCAAATATGTAGTGATTAAATATCCTGCACCACCAAGGGGACAAAGAAATCCAAGGAGAAATAAAAATGCTACCTTGAGAAAAATAAAAATGGGAACACTGGATATCAAAATCTATGGGGTAAAGCCGAAAACAGTTCTAAGGGAGTAGTTTATAGTAACACAGGCGTACATCAAAGAATAAAAATCTCTAACAGCCTAGCCTCACACCTACAGAAACCTAAAGAACATGAAAAGCCAAGATTTAGTGAATGATAAAGATTGGAGTGGAAATAAATAAAATAGTGACTAAAAAGCAATAGAAAAGAAAAAATTAAGAACTGGTTCTTTGTGAAAGGTGAAAATGATAAACTTTTATCAAATACTTAGTAAGAGAACTCAAATGAAAGAAATAAAATAGGAAAAGTCACAGCTAATACCACCAAAAATAAAGCATCACGAGACACTACTATGAGTAATTGTATGCCAAAAAATTGGGTATCTTAAAAGAGATGGAAAAATTCTTTAAAACACAAACTTTTCTAGACTAAATCAGGAATGTAAAATCTGAATAGACCAATCACTGGCAAGGAAGTTGAATCAAAAACCTCTCAAATGTCCAGGAACAGACAGCTTCATTGGCGAGTTCTACCAAACATCCAAAGAAAAGTTAATACCAAATCCTCTCAAATTCTTCCAAAATATTGAAAAAGGAGGAACCACTTCCAAAGTCCTTTTACAAAGCTAGAATTACCCTGTTACCTAAATCTGACAAGGACACCACATATACACACCCACAGACACCCACATCCCTGATGAATACAGATGCAAAATCCTCAACTAACTATAAGTGAACCAAATTAAACAATTATATATCGTAATCAAATGGGATTTACTATAGGATACTAGGATGGTTCAACATTTAAAATCAACATGATATACCACATTAACAAAGCAAAGGATAAAGGTCATCTGATCATTTCAACTGACGCAGAAAAATTATTTGACAAAGTATAACATCCACTTACAGTAAAAACTCTCTACAAAGTGGATATAGAGGGAATATACCTCAGTATAATAAAGGCCACATATGACAAGTCCGTAGCAAATGTCAAACTCAGCAATGAAACCTGAAAGCTTTTTTCCAAAGATCAGGAAGACACAGATGTTCACTAGCCCACTTTTATTCAACATAGTAGTGAAAACCCTAGAGCAATTATACAGGAAAAGGAAATAAAAGACATCCAAATTGGTAAGGAAGACTTAAAACTCACTATTTACAGATGGCATGATTCTATATATAGAAAACTATATATAGAAGACTTCACCAAAATCCTGTTAGATCAGACAAATTCAGCAAAGTTTCATTGTATAAAAAAAAAAAATCAATATACAAAAATCTGTAGTGTTTACACTAATAAGATATTAAGTAAACAATTCCATTTAAAACTGTATCAAAAATAATATCTAAGAATATATTTAACCATAAAAATAATGACCTATATTCTGAAAATAAGATATTGAGAGAAATTGTAAAAGACTAATGGAAATATACTTTGTGCTTATGGATTCAAATTATAGTTGTTAAAATGTCTGTTTTACCCAAAACAGTCTGCAGATTTAATGCAATCTTCATCAAGATTTCAATGGGATGTCACAGAACTAGAACGAATAGTCCTAATATTTGTATGGGATCACAAAAGATGCCAAATAGCCAAAGTTATTTTGAAAAAGAATAAAGCTGGAGGCGTCATGCTCCCTAATTTCAAACTATATTACAAAGCTATAATAAAAACAGTATGGCTTTGGCATACACAGCCACATAGATACTTAAAACAGAATAGGTCCAGAAACAAACCCAGGTATATGTGGACAATAAGATTTACAACAAAGGAGACTACAGTCTGCAATGCGGAAAGGCCAGTCTCTTCAATAAACAGTGCTGAGAAAACCTGGGTATCTACTAAATTCAGCACTCAAAAGAATGGAACTGGAGCACTCTATTATACCAGACACAAAAATTAACTCAAGATGAATTAAAGAATTGAATATAAGACCTGAAACCATAAAACTCCAAGAAGAAAATATTAGAACTAAGATCCTTAACATTTGTCTTGGCAATAGTTTTTTGGATCTGGTTTCAAAGGTCATAGCTGCAAAAGCAAAAATAAAGAAATGGGCTTTTACCAAACTGAAAAGGTTCTACACAGCAAAAACAAACAAACAAACAAACAAACAAAAAAACCATAATGAAAAGGCAACCTACTGAATGAGAGAAGATATTTCTAAGTCATATCTGAAAGCATGTTAACATCCAAAATATATAAATAATCTAACTTAAACAACAACAACACCAAAAAAAACCCCATTACATTTATAGATAGGCAGACATTAGTTTTCTCCAGTAAAATAAGATTCACCTTCCCCTCATTCTTAATTCTATTCTCTACTATAAAGATAGGGAATTTTCCTCCTGTTTGAAATGCACAACTAGCATAATTCTCCCAAAACACAAAGATCAAGCTCTGGATGAGGACAAAAGGCTATCAGGCAAATAAAATATTTCAAGGAAAATATTAGTTTAGAGGTATTTCAAAATATTCTCCTTACCATATTAAGAATTATTATGTTGAAAAAGCCTAATCATTGTGTGAAACAAAAGTTGCCATTATTGGAGAGATTATACTTAGCCATGCTCTAATAAAAATGATTTACATTTTAATTTCCATTTTCATATTAAATAGTATTAAGTGTTCTTGGTAATTTGTAGCAAAATATAATCATTTTTATGCCATTATGGGATATCAAAGCAAATTTTATGCACCCATTATTAACAATAAAAGTTACTGTGGAGTACACACACACACACACACACACACACAAACATGCACACCCATGAGAAAGAATTGTTTCTTTGTAGTAGTAATAGTTAAGGTAGAATTAAAAAGGAAGCTTTATTTTAGGTTGCAAAATATTTTGAGTATTTGGCTAAAAGTAAGGAGTTTAAATTATTGTTTTTCTGTATTATTTTGCAAATAATTTTAAATCTAGAGTCAAACTTAACTATCTCTATTATGCTTTCTCATGTACTTGGGATGTAGTAAGATTTCTTGAGTTATAAACAAAAGGATGGAATTACATCTAATATGCTAGGATTTATATATAACCTAAATCTTAAAGATTACAATGCTCACAAACTGAGAAAATCATAGGCTCTAGGAATAGTGGTTTCCAGAAAGCTTTGGAGAAAAATAAAAATAGGTTCAATGAATTAGGTGTTGATGGTGATCAAGAGTCAGTAATCTCATGGATGTCTTGAAGAGAAACATAGAAATGGGGAAGTGTTTTTTTTCCTTTACCTTTGAGGAAATGGATAGTTTGCTTATTATGGCAGAGAAGCCTTGAGTTTATTTTTACAATGAAAGAATGAAGTCATATACATATATATATGTATAACAAAGATAGAATAAAGAAGGGTGAAAAGAAAACTGGTAAAAATATTCTGTGTACTGCGACAGTCATTTTTACAACTATAATCCAAAGACTGTTACATTATAATTTGATGTTTGTTTACCCTACTAGAATATAAACTGCACTATATCTGCCTTGTACACTTTTATATTCTCATTGTCTAGCAGAGTAGCACTCAATAAATACTTGAATGAATTTATATAAGGTTTGTAAAGAAATGCAGAGAAAGGACTAAGAGCCATAAAATGAATGTCTTTTAATCCTAGACAAAAGAGAATACCCTTCTGCCACTAAAACTCAAGACCAGGGTACTCTCAAAATTGGGGATTGTGGTTGATCTATCTACATGTCAGGCACTTCAAAGCTGACTGCTTTATTTTCACTGTAACTTTGAATAGAGGAACTCTACTGAGGAAGATGGAGAAATTGCAAAAGTAATGTAATTTAGTGATGTAATATAATTTTTAAAGCCCTTATAAGCAGTGTGGATTTCAACAAAAATATGTGCCATTCAAAACCGACTATGCCAGTATTACAGGAATTATTAGTATATTATTGTTCCATGCTTTCATAGATCATTTTGGTTTACTAATTATCTACTACAATGAACTGAAACAATCAACTCATGTAACTCTTCCAGAATGATTAGATGTTTCTCTGAAGCAGAAACTATTTTATAATGTTTATAAATTATAGATTATATAAAAAATATATCATGCTAAAAAACAAACACTTAGGAAATGCCCATCCAACATTTATAATTACTATATAAAGTAGGAAGAAACACAAGTAACACTGAAGTTTGATAGGTACTGGAGGATATTCAAATGACCCCAAACATCTAAGGCGAGCACCAATACAATACCTCCAAGTCTTCTAATTGTTTCAGCCTGAATGGTGGAATGCATAAATTAGGTAATTAATATGTATTTCCTACTGATATCTTTGAGGTATGGGCAAAAACCCTTAATATATTGTATATGTGAGGTATGGATTTCCCAGCCCATTAAAAATAATAAATATAGTTTATTCTTTCAGAAACTTAGGTTCAAATGTGACTTTGAAATTGACTTTAATCACAAGATAATAAGGAAAAATAAGTAAAAAAATTTATAGAAATACATGTCCCAAAATGGCAATAAGTAGAACTTCCTGAGTCTTTACCATATTGAAGTCACTATGTTAATCCCCTCATGACTTACGGCATACAAGTCTCTCAAGACTTTGAACTGGGTCTAGGTAGGACCTAGCCATCTTCTCATTCTTTTGGGAGTAGCATCCACCCCAGATATTTTCTTGGAATCATGAATAACACAAGCATTGGAGAATATATAAACCCATGGGAATATACACGTTTTGGTTTTATCACATCTGCTGATACTTCATTGGCTGAATCTTCTTGCCTGGTCAAGCCCAAATAATGGGCTTTACACTATGCACAAGGGTATACATTGACCAAAGTTTTTGCAGGAGAAAAGAGTGACTATTTACTGAGTAATCAGTTACACATTGGGATGTATTTAAGTATGCGATACTGGATCAGGCAGGGAATGCTTTAGGACTCTGGCTAAAGAAAACACAAGTGACTTCATAATTTGGT
Organism: Helogale parvula; assembly: GCA_004023845.1. NCBI lineage: Eukaryota > Metazoa > Chordata > Mammalia > Carnivora > Herpestidae > Helogale > Helogale parvula. The sequence continues at coordinate 19,243 of PJEM01013411.1, read as the reverse complement.
TATTTTCAGTTATAATGTGGTATCAGGCAATGTCCCTGTGGGGAACAGATGGCATATGAAAATGTTGTAACTTAGGCAAAGTTTAAAGAAGAGAAAATTTACAAGGTGTAGTGAAGATGCAGAAAAGCTACAAACAACTTTGAAATACCTTGGCACTAGCAAAAGCAGGGCTCTGTTAACACCACTCATTCTCAAGAGACAAGTAGGCGGGCCGTGACATCTACATATTGGTGAAGTATAGCAGAACAATTAATTCATCAAAAGGAAGCTGTGCTTTTGGATGGAGACAGCAATCAGCTTGAGTAAGGCAGCTCAGTTAGCAAGTCAAGTTAATATGTTTCCAGACTTACCATTCTCATTCTTTCTTGTAGCCATCTGCTTCTCCCCATTGGTTAACCTAGAAAAAGGATAACTGAGTCAGCCTAACTGATGAATTCCATATAGGAAGGTAGGAATTATTTTTAGAGGCACTAAGACTATTTTCTATTTGGTGCAGCAATTAATTTATATTTCAGTTAACTTTCAGGGAACATGTAGTTATCTCTGTAATATTGCCATACCTGTGCATTTCTAATATACTATATATATTACACACCATTTCTTACTGAAGAAAAGATATAGAGTTGTAAGTAAAGAGCTCTTAATTATATATAGGGCAGTTTAGGTGTGGTTTTGGCCCGGTCTATAATAAGCTGACATACTAGTAAGAACTGTTAAGATTAGAAATCTCTGTATTGCTCTATTGGTCTGAAATTTGGGGTATTATGTTTTTCCAAATTCACATATATGGGTATATTCATGTATATGAAGTGTGTTACACTTGTAAACATTAGCCATCCTAAGTTTAAGGATGCCGTAACAAAACACAGAGACACCTGGGTGTGAATCTTATGACATTTGCTAGATGTTTGATCTTGAAAAGGACATTCAAGTTCTCTTCATATAAATTTATAAGGTTAAAATAAGAAATAAATAAAATATGGGAAATGGCTTTAGAATGAGGTCTTTTATATTGGGTATACATGGAATGGGAAGGGCTATCCAGGAGTTAGTTTAATAAGTCCCAAAGATGAGCATTCTTTAGGAAATCTCCTATACTTAATGCAGGGAATACATTATTTTTCAAATTTCCCACCTAGCTTTAATATTTGAGATGAACAAATCCACGTTTTTACAGAAATAAACACATTATCAATGTTGATCCATTTTCTTGCCACTTAAATGAATAGGCTTTTAAAACTTCTTTTCAAGGGCTTTGGATTTTGTGTTGTTCAAAATTCTTTAATAATCACACAGCATATGATTATATACAAATTATAGATTTTATACATCTAGTTTTTGAATTGGAATTTATAAGGAAAAAACTAGAAATGTGATACTTTAATATCTAACAGGTGATTTTTATCATCCTAATTATACAAGTACATGAAATCCCATTTATTTTGCTCGTATTTGCCATCTTGAAAAATGATGATAAGTTTATTGTAGAAGGATATTCTTCTATTATCTTGAAAATAATCCTAACATGTTTATAAATTCTCTTACACAATTACCATCTAACTTAACTATAATAGATAAACACTTTACTCACTTGCCATCATTGTACTAGGATTACCCCATCATAAAAATTCTATGTATATACAGAGGACATCAAAAATGACTTTCAATCTGATAAAAATTTTACAGTAGAAAAATTCAGTTATCCATTTTCTGTTAAAATGGATAGATTATGTCTCCCCCAAAATATATTAAAGTTCTAACCCCATAACTTAGAACATGAGGAAGGCATTAGGAAAGACCATCTTTGTGGAGGAAAAGAAATTAAAATTATATCATTAGGATATGCCCTCACTAAGAAGGCCTTAGCAGTTTTTCTTATCTTGACTTTAGATGGGTTTCTTCCTGACTCTGGGCCCCTGACCTCCTCTCTCTTAGAGCATTTACTTTAAGAAAACCAGCAATTATAACTTTTTTTCCCGTTCCTTTAATATATAAATCTCCAGCCTCTTTCTGATTTAGCAACCCAAAAATATCTGTCTCAAAGACCTAGGAACCATCCTTTAAAATGTAGTCATCAAGAAAGAGAACGACCATGAAGTCCTGTCTCTGTGGAAGAGCAGGGGCCTGTCTTCAAATAGCACCTGTTAGCAAACACAGATGGGCTAGTCACAGTAGCAACCTCCCTCCATCCTCTTCTAGCACTTTTGTGCTACTTCACCCCACAAGTTAAAAATTCTCCTTTCATTTATCTTAGTTGAGTTCAATCTCTCTCCTCTATTAAATCATTCTGGGCCCTTTTTGCAAAGTCTTGAATAAAGTCTTTGCTTGCACAATTTGTTTGGTAGGATTTTTATTCAATAGCCCTAATCCAACACAATTAAAATCAAAGAGGGGAGATTTGGGCAGAAATACACAGGGAGAAGGCCACATGAAGATAAAGGCAGGAATCTATGTGATACAGCAGAAGGCAAGCAATGCAAAAGGTTATTAGCCAACTACCAAAAACTAGGAGAGAGGAATGGGTTAGACTCTTCGTCACAACCCCGGAAGGAACCAAATCTGTTGGCACCTCGATCTTGGATTTTTAGTCCCAAGAACTTCAATAAACCTCTTTTGTTGATGTTTAAGCCCATTTTAAACACTTTGTTATGGCATCCCTAGGAAACTAACCCATCATGTAGTGAAAATGTCACCAATCTGTAGTTGAGAGAACTAGTCTTGAAGACTGACTGTGCTTCCTAGGCTTGGAGACTGAAGCAAATGATTCAGGTTTGCAGGTCTCCACATTTCATCTGCAGCTGAATTACCTAATGTTTGACAGAGATTGGCTCATACTAGGGCTAAATGTCCTTGTTATTTACGATTTCTTTAAAGATTTTAAGTAATCTCTACACCGTGGGCCTCGAATTCACAACCTGGAGATGAAGAGTTGCATGTTCCACTGAGTGAGCCAGCCAGGCACCTCAGTCTTTGTTATTTTAGTTTACTTCTCAATTGATGATAACTTTCCTGAGGTTAGGAAAGCAGAGCAAAAAGTTTTTCAAAAGTACTATCAGAGCTAAGCACTGAGAAGCAGGGTCACCTTAGCAGGTGAGGTAAACCTGGGATTTCAAAACCTTGTTCCTTTGAATTTACTCCTTTATTTGCGTTTCCCACAAATTGTGTGAGGTTTTACCCAGTGTACAGAACTTTAAAACTGCTTATGTATTTCCACTTCAACCTAGCTTATTTCACTGAAGCATAACACCATCTCACCTTAAGCATAGATAAAATGTGCATTGTTTTCATCACAACCACCTTACATGAGGCTGAAATCTCTAAATTATCCAAGTACAAACACTTTTCTTTTCTGTTAAGAAAGCATAAACAGTGACCCAGAAAATTTCTATTTCCCCTATAAATCTCTGCTTTTTCATCACCACCGCGTGCTTTTTAATACCATTTCACGTTAATGTCGGTGCTTAGTAAACTAATATGAAAGATAGTATAATACATTATGGAACACAGTAATCTATAAAAGGAGAGATTTTATTTATTTATTTATTTATTTTTTATTTATTTTTTTAAAAAAATGTTTTATTTATTTTTGATACAGAGAGAGACAGAGCCTGAGAGGGGGAGGGGCAGAGAGAGAAGGAGACACAGAACCGGAAGCAGGCTCCAGGCTCTGAGCTAGCTGTCAGCACAGAGCCTGACGCGGGGCTCGAACCCACGAATGTGAGATCTGACCTGAGCCGAAGTCGGAGGCTTAACCGACTGAGCCACCCAG
>PJEM01013411.1:0-15374 GCA_004023845.1 Helogale parvula | reverse complement strand
TCTAAAAGGAGAGATTTTAAAATAATAAGCTAACAATTTTATGGTACTCGTTTTTCTACCTCTTGCAAAGTGCTGAGGGAAAATAAACATGGACATTTTTAATGTCTGGGTGAGTGCCAGTTTGACCATCTTCCATAGAAGGCATTGTGCCATAATTTTTTTTTTTTAAGTTACACTGAGGCACCGAGTTGGCTCAGTTGGTTAAGCGTCAGACTTTTGCTCAGGTCATGATCTCATGGCTCATGAGTTTGAGCCCCGCGTCAAGCTCTATGCTGCCAGCTCAAAGCCTGGAGCCTGCTTCGGATTCTGTGTGTGTCTCTCTCTGCCCCTCCCCAGCTCTCATTCTCTCTCTCTCTCAAAAATAAACATTAAAATTTTTTTTTAAAGTTAAAGTAATTAAACATGAAACCCGAATAACAAATGAAAATAAAAGTAAGGAGAGTAATTACCTACTAAGAGTAATCAGGTGGGAAATGATGGTTAAGGACAAATGGTGGGCTGCTTTGTTACTTTTCTTACTTCTTTACCCCATGAAAATTATTTCAAAGGTTAACATCAGTTTAAGAACTTTGATAATTTTATTTTATGATTACTCACTCATATTAGTATCAGCATTCATAGATTAGGTGAACTGAATGCTTTCAATGAAATTGCTAAAATTTATCTGTTGAACTAAAGATAGATATAGAGAGCTCCTTGGACAGAAGGTATATTCTTCTAAGTAATAATTTTAACCTCCTTAATCCTAAGTTAATTAACAGCTTCTTAAAATAATCATATCAGTCCTTTAATGCATAGATCAAATAGGAGTTTGTAAGGGCTTGGATATAATCACCAAGAAGATGAATGATGATGAAAGCAATTTCAGCTGTAGGAGATAAAAAGGAAGATTCCTTACAATTTCCTACTTTGGCCTTGGACTACCAGCAGAGATCATATGATCTCACTTGAAAATTTTGGCTTTAAATATTTTGAATTTTATTTATTTACAAATATGGTTTGGCACATGAAGTTTTCCAAGCTTTTTATTAGGCACTGAAGTCAAGTGATGAATAGAGCATGAGTAGATTTCATCCTATAATTTGTAGAGGAGGGAAGGTAATAGTTTGGGGTGGGTAGGGAGCAGAAATACAACAGTGGCTTCCAATAAATACATTTCAAAAACAGGATTTTAAAAGGGGAGCATCACAGGGGCATGAAAATATCTAGGTGGGAAACAGAATGGTAACAGAAAGATCAGCCATAATATTATTACAATAGTCCAGGTGAGAAATGAGAAGAAGATTTTAGGAAAGATGACAGTAAGAATAAACCTATATTCAAGAGGCTTGGAGACCAGGTGGATGTGGGAGAAGAGAGAATGTTATCAGTAAAGGATATTTCCCATGTTTTAAATTCAATGGCTGGGTAAATAACGAAGACATTTACAAAGATTAGGAGTACACATTGATGCCAAAACTGGTCGGGAGAGAATGCAACTTGCTCTGTATTAGAGATCATGAGTTTCAGAAACCAGGTGAATATCCAAGACCAATAAGAAATTGATTATCAGCTTTAAAAGAAGCATGCCTGGAGATAAATAAAAGTAGGAGAATGTATAGAGTGGGTAGACTTTGAAAAGGACATACTAAAGATGTCTTTTAAAAAAATCTGTAAGGAAAAACTTGAGTCATATTAGGCACTTAAAAAAAAAAAAGATCAGAAAACAAATTTGGCCAGCTCTCCGTTTTTGAGAGCTGGGTTTGGCAGCGTTGCAAGGATACTCACTTTCTACTCTTTCTAGAGCTCTATAACGAAGTCAATTTTCCCCCATGAATTCCCCACCATTCAATACACAGAAAAATCAAAGCCAAGGAATAAACACATAAAGAAAATTTGTAATTAATCTCACAATATTAACCTTTCATTGCAACTTAACAAATTGCCACACATTTGGCAGATTCACGCAACAAAACTGTATTGTCTTACCGTTCTGCAGGTTACATATCTTTCTGGGCTAAAATCAAGGTGTTGGAGAGTCCATTTCGCCTGTGGGTTCCAGAGGAGAGACTTTCTACACCATGGATCGAGTGCTGCTCACGTCGCTTTACCCTGACCTTTTCTCTTGCCTCCTGCTTCCACTTTTAAGGATATTTGTGATTACATTAGACACACCTGGATCATTCAAGCTTGTCTCCCTATTTTAAGGTTAGATGACTAGTAACCTTAATTCCATCTCTAACTTTCATGTAATGTAACACTTCTAACCTGTTCTAGGGACTTGGGACATGGACTTTACTTGGGGGGGTCATTAGTCTGTCTTCCACATTGACAAATCTAGCTCAATGAAATTATTTTGTCATTCTGATTAGATAAATATTCTCTATACAAATGCTCAGGCTCTAATTTTACTTTTACACAGTGTTCTGAGTAGAAGTGAGATTGAGGCTCTGTGGTTTTTGTGACCTTGAATTTTGTGGGTGGAGAGTAGGTGCCCTAGATCACAGTTGAAACCACTAAATGCGTCTTGCTTTCAGAGGCAACTCTGAAAGACTGGAGACCTTTGATGGATAATTTGTCCCATCTGGCTTCAGCTGTGCTAGCTACCACCGAAGCCTGCAACCTACAGCTCCTTGTGCTACTTCACAGTTTCCAATCATAATGATTGTTTTGTTCTGATTGTCCTGTCATTCATTGGTACTCTCGGCACTCTGTCCCCACATAGGATATAAAGAAAGTGCTAGATCCACTAGGTAGATCCACTGCTTCAAGCTTACCTGGCTATTTTCCACTGCCCAACATCGCATCTCTCCACACCGAATCTATCCTCCAGGATATCCTGTTTTCAGGCTCCCGAAAATGTAGCTTCAGCCTTCTCCATTCATTTGAGGCTTCTCCTAACACTCCAACTCCCACCTTGTAGTTTGGTTTTGAGGCAGCAAAAATATGAAAACTGGCCTTTCATATCTTCACTCTCTTCAACTTCTCTAGGTAAGAAAGGGGAGGTATCTTTCTCATTTTTCTCCTTGCTACAGCTTCCTTCTACCTATGGCAACAAATATGGTGGAGGGGTTATTGGAAACATCTGTTCTATGTGAGGAGTATTGAAAACGTCTGCATTATGTAAGGCTCTAGGATCTCAGTTCTCCCATTTGTCTCATAATCTGGGGGTCAAAGTATACTTTTTTAACTAAGGATTGCAGATGATGAAATATTATTCCAGTGCCCCAAAATATTCACCTTGTGGATACAAATGTTAAATAGCTCTTTCTGTTGTTTAAAAGTGATTCAGTTTTTACTCTTTTACTCCTATTCTACTAATATGCACGTATAATTTTAATTATATATTTTACATATAATTGTATGTAATAATAATAATATATATATATATTTATTTTCAATACACTTTTACTTTCCTAAAGAGGCAAATGATGATTTTGAAAAATTTCATATACCATGACATAATCGTTATTATCATTCAGTAACTTTCCTGAAGTATACTGATAAAACTGTACTTCAGGAAATGGAAACCATATACTTCTTCCTTTCAAAGGGGTTGAAAATTGTACTACAAGGTACATAACATAAAAACATTGTTAAAAAGAAAGCCGTATGTACTGACACAGTTTTTATTGCTCTTAATGTGGTATGAAATTATGATATTAGAATGTAAATATTAGATGTGAAAATTGAAAAGTTTTATGCTAATAATTTTTAAAACATGTTAAGTGAATAAATTCCCTGAATAATCTAATTCAACTAAGGTACAAAGAACGAGGAAATTTAAATAGACATTTAACTGCTGAGAATCTGAATCAGTAGCTTTTGATTTTTCCACACAAAAATCAAATAGCTTTAGAATAGTATTTTTCTAAACCTTATGGGGAGATAAGTCCAATCTCATGCATATGCTTGCAGAGAACTGAAGAAACAAAAAATGTTAAGCTTCTAAAAATGAAATGTAGGGGCACTTGCGTGACTCAGTCTGACTTCAGCTCAGTTCATGATCTCATGGTTCATGGGTTCAAGACCATGTCTGGCTCTGTGCTGACAGCTCAGAGCCTGGAGCCTGCTGTGGATTCTGGATCTCCCTCTCTCTCTGCCCCTCTCCTGTTCACACTCCGTCTCTTTCTCTCAAAAATAATATGAACATTAAAAAAATTTAAAAAATAAATGCAATAAAGCAAAAAAAATAAAGATAATACAAAAGCATGTATTAAAAGATATTATATAATGAAACATTTGGTTTTTTCTAGAGATTTTAATTTAAAAATAGAAAATTGATCAATATGATTTTACACATTAACAGATTAAAGAAGGGAAACTGTATGATGTGGAAATACATGCAGAAAAAGGGGCCACTATAATTTTATGTCACTGAATGATTATAAAGTGTTAAAAAACTAAAATAAAATGCCATATACTACAAATGATATGTAAAATATGTTATATCAAATCTAACAGAATGATATCTTTTAGAAAAATAAAAATTTATTTAAAATGTTAAATAAGCCCCATAACATTTTATAGATATATTAAAGATGTCAAATGCTACTATACTTTTTAAACTAATCTTTATATTCAATATAATTGAAGTCTCAATCGAAACAGAATTTTATTCATGCATATGTCATAATCAAATTTATGACATAGCTTAGCTATTCTTGAGGATATGGTAGACTAAAATAAATGAGAATGCAATAATAATTATCATTACCTGAAAAGGAGGTATATATTTATCTCACCACATACATTGTTCTAGATGTATCATTGACTTCAATGTGACAGAGAAATTTATATATTTCTTGGAAGATGAAGAGAATAACTTGATGGCTTTGGATAGGGAAGGATTTCTTCAATGAGAGTCACAATTTTAAAAAGGAAGGAAATTATAGATGAATTCAATAAATTTAAGAACTTCTGTTAATCTACTGACACCTTGAATGAAATAAGCTAAAGTAGAGACATTTTCCACAAATATAACCTACCAAAAATCCAGAGGGAATATTCATGATACATAAGTGAGTACATGTGTGTATGTGTGCACATCAGTAAGAAAAAGACCACTAACATCATTTTAAAATTGCAGAAATATACGAACAGGCATTTTATAGGAGATGAAACATGAATAATAAAGGGATATTAGAAAGCAGAGAAATGTGAATCAAAACCATAGTGACCAATTTGGTAAACATTTTGAAGTTGGGCAGAACCAATTATTGGCAAAGATAGGGAACAAGGGACGCCTTCATTAACTGCTTAGCAACTGTTTGTCTTATTGCAAATTGATACGAACACTTTGGAAAACCATTTGGCATTACTTAACACAGTTGACACATACATATTTTTAGACCCAGTAATCCCACTACTTGGTATATACTCTAGAGACAATCTTCTACATGTGCTTCTGCTGACAGGAAATCAGAATTTCCCTAGCAGCCCTGTTCGTAAGAGGAAAACACTGGAAAACACCCAAATGTCCATCAACAGTCGAATAGACTGCAGCTGCAGGCATCAAATTGGATGAATCTCGAAAGCATAAAGTTGAATGAGAATAGCAAGCCCAAAAAGAATACATAATAATTTCATTTATATAAATTGAAAATGTAGGCAAAGATAGCTAACTATATATAGTTATACTATAGTTGTACTATATATATAGTATATATATATATATATATATATATATATATATATATATATACACACACACACACGGTTGTACACATATATACACAATTACTACATTGATAGTAAAACTCTAAAGAAAGAAAGAAATTTAATAACATGTAATTCAGGATAATTGGATACTATGCCTACTGAATGAAGTTGATGAGAAATAAATAGGGCCTTTTAAAATATTAAGCTGACTTGTGAACATATCATTTGTTTTACCATTATGTTTTCATTGAACATATAACTTATCTACAGCAGGAGTAGGTATATTTAACAATTTAAAAACGTAAAAAGAAAGTCGTGTTAATGATATAGTCACAAACAACAGTGATAATAGAACTCATTCAAAGGGCAGAGAGTGTGGAATTAGAGAAAACCAGGGTTGAAAAGTTATTCCCCCACTCTCTAGGTTTGTGACATGGACCTTTTTAAAAAGGAGATAATAAAATGTATTCCATAGGGCTGCCATTAGAACTAAATGAAATGATGAATGCAAAATGTCCTGCAGAATACCTGGCACATAGATGCTCAAATTGAGAATCAGGATGAAGGAAATTAAGTCTCCTTTGCTGACAGCAGTTTCAACCGAAGAGAAGTTTGTGTTCTGCAGCAAGTACATTGTGGGAGAAATTGTCAGATTGTGAGTGAAAAATGCAATGGAGTAACAGCTTCCAATAAATAATACTGTAAGAAAGCAGAGTTTCATCGCACTCAGGCATGCATGTACATAGGCGGCGGGAAGCATGCGAGAAGCGCTCTCTTCAGTCTTCACTGAGGCTCTTTCACCCTTAGCTGATCTGTCACTGTATGCAGAACACAGTGGCAGATTTATCCCCACGATTCAGGTTGCTCAGTAATGGTTCAGGTGAAAGCATTTCAGTAGTGCCATAAAATGGGAACTCATAAATGACGGAGTCTATTATTGGGTGACAAGCTCCAGCTCGGTGACTTTGTTTGTGACTTTGTATGGACTCTGCAGAAATGCTTCCATTGTCATGAGCTTCAGGAGAAAAGAAAAATGTAATGAAAACACTGGTCAGCTCATCTGACCACCAGATATTTTTAAGAAACATTTTATATGGGCTGAAGGCTAAATCGTTAAAAATAACTGGCATGGTCGTGAGGAATTATATGTGCTGACGCAACTCCTAAACATGGGGATACCTTGGTGTGTATTACGGTTTCCTTAATATTGCCAGTTAGCTGTTCCTTACACATTCTGAAAAAGCCACTGATTCTTCACTGTTTTTCTTTTGTATTATAGTTAGAATTATGATTAATGGTGTACTTCCTTATAATTAAATAATTGGCCAAAAGAAAGATAGGTGCCGATAATGAGAGTCTATGACTGATATTTCCTGTAGGAATTGTTTTGGAATGGGAGGGGAAATGAGCAGTGCTTTGGATCATATAATAGTGCTGCATACAATGGACTCTTCAGTGGCCAATCATAATGGAACCTGGTACTTCACAGATTAAAATATATTAAATTTGGACTATTTTGTCATTGTTTGAGAAATAATGATGCTAGTTTCTATCTAATCTCAGTATTACAAGGGACATTAGAATCCTTAGAATCAACTTAATACGTACTTTAATTCCATTTCTGTTCATATTTCATATCATCTATCCTTGATGCTAATCTCAAGTGAAATAGATGCATTTTTGTCATATTTTCTTTGATATGCAAAGAGCTGCACTACAATTTTAACTGTAAGATTTCTTTCTTTTTAAATTTTTTTCAATGTTTATTATTTTTTTCAGAGACAGAGAGAGAGAGAGAGAGAGCGTGAACAGGGAGGGGAAGAAAGAGAGACAGAATGCTAAGCAGGCTCCAGGCTCTGTCCATTAGCACGGAGCCCAACGCAGGACTTGAACCCACAAACCGCGAGATCATGACCTGAACCAAAGTCAGACACGCAACCCACTGAGCCATCCAGACAACCCAGTTTCTAATTCTAGTTCATATTTTTGCCGTAATGACACAATTATTTTACATTTTTTTCTGTCATGTGTTAATTATTCAGTGTAGGTAAAATCAGGAGTCAAAAGCATGGCTCCAAAAACCTTTAATTTGTTACTTATTGGCCTTGGTAACCCAGAAATAATGCTCACCATATAACAGGGTTTGTGTATATATTTTTATGTGTGTTCAATCATATATAAATAATGGAGCATAAATACAACACAGAGAAAAAACTAATTGTGGAGAATTTTTAAGGAATTGCATAATGAAGGATTTTCTAGGATTAACAATGGCTATAGCTGTACTTTATTTCTGTTTCAATTTTGTCACATTTAGATCTAAGCCAATATATAACAAGATAAGCAGCTTTTGAGTTAAGTATCTCAAAAGTTGAAGAAACCTTTTTAAAAATCCAAACACACACAACTCATTAAAAGTGATAAAAAATGGAGGTTTTACATAGTCTAGTATCTGTTGAAGAATTAAATATCTGATTAAATAAATTCCCACAACAAGAATGTCTTTCTCTGATAAGTTATTTGAAACTTTCGGTGGAAAAAAAACATGGATTTTACACAAAATCTGCCAAGATCAGAAAAAAGAAGAAATATTTGCTAACTTCAGGTCAGTCCTCTCATAAAGGGGTATGTCTAGTCCTAAATATAGAATGCTGAGTAATATATATGAATGACACAAAAAATTTAGTCCATGAATAAAAAGGTTCTTTGAAATTCAAAACTTTATGAATAATTTCACTTGATGACTAAACCAAGAGAAAACTTATGTGATCATAAACATGGATGAAACATTACAATAAATTTATTCACCACACTTAATAAAAAACAAATGAGTGACAGAATTTCCATTACCTAATAAAGAATATTTACAAAATCTAGAAAGAAATCATACAAATTAAGAAAAAAATTTTCTTTCCAAACAAAGACAGGGAAGCTTGAACTTGTTTTTAGAACCCGTGAATGGCGAAATAGAAAATAAAGTTATAAATAAGCAATAAAACTATTATTCAGAAATGTAATTTTGACGACAAATTTGGATAAGGTACTAATATACTTTTAGATCTATAAAGTAGACTTATCAAAGGTCTTGAATATAAGGTTAATGTGTAAACATGAACTGCATGTTCATATACCAGACACAAAGCATAAGGAAAGAATATAATGTAATTGACAGTGAAATTGAGAAGTATATAATATATTCATATTAAATGCACAAGTTCCCTATACTAATGACTGCAATGTATATTGACATGCACTTGAAAAGACCTAAATAAATGGAGAACAAAATCATATCCCTGCAATTAATGATTCAGTATTATTGAGTATTAATATGCTCATGTTCTAAATGTTCAGTTCCATCATAAATAAGATGTCAGTTGGGTTCTCTCTGTGGTTATTGTAAAATATATATAAAATATGTTAAAATAATGCAAAGGCAATAATTAAAAATGATTAAAAATAGGTAGATCATTCTAGCAGCTATTGCATTTTTGGAAAATAAATCAGAAATATATAGTTTGGACTGAAGGTAAGCAAAGAAATAAATGGTACAGGACAGGGAGCTCAGAAACAGACTCACACATATATGGAAATTTATATATGACAGTGAAGAAAGGGTGACCTATTCAACAAATTTTGTGTCAATTAGTTAAACACACACAGTATACTTGTTATTTATAGGTACTAATTAGTATTAGTACATATATAAATTATATACTAATTAGTACCTATAAATAATAAGTATGTGTATACTTCATAAGCTAATCAGTATATATTATATAACTATAAAAGTATATATGTAAAATCTATACTAATTATATATTATATAAATTCTAAACTAATACATGTAAATAATGATATGCATATACATATATACGTACATAGACATGTTTATGTTGTTTTACTACTTTATATGCTAATATTATATAATCTACACATATATACATATGTATATGTTTACTAGTTAAGAAAGCAAACATTCAAAGCACAAAGTAAGAAAAAGTATTTGTAAAACATATAAACGGCAAAGGGTCATATTAGAATAATATATCAAGGTCTACAAATCAATAAGCACGTTACAGAGAATCCCGTAAGTAAAATGGACGAGATGCCTGATGAAGCACTTAAATAAAACGGTACCTAAATGGCCAATAAATGTATAAAATGGTCCCATTAATCATGAGGGAAATATAAGACATACAATCCTGAGAAAACCAGTCTAAAGGAGATAATGCTACACATCCACCAGGTTGCTCAAATTAAAAGGACTGACCCTAGCTCATATATCGCTTAGAAATACAGAATGTGGTCGGCAAAAGTGGAATGTTGTTGATTGTCTGTAGCCCTGATCCAACAATTCCATTCAATTGTATACATCAAATAGAAATGTATGCATGGGTTCATTAAAAGCTAAAACTAAAACGCAAACGAGAGCATTATCTGTACTTGCTCTAAACTAGTAACAAACCAAATGGTTGTTAACAATATAATGAATAGATCAATTGTGATATATTCTAATAACATAAAACTATAAATAAATGTAAATAAATGAATTATAAACAACATCTTTGATAAACCTCATCCTAATAAAGTTGGCCTAAAGAAGGCATATATTCACAAGCACCCACATTTATAAATGATACCCTACACACGCACACACGCACACACGCACACACACACACACACACACACACCAAACACAACTAATGAAACTATCCTATGCTATTAGAAATAAGAATGATGGTTATTTGGAGCGATGGGATCAGGAAAGGTACTTTGAAGTACTGTTCTTTGACCTGTGTGGGTGTTACTCAAGTGTTATGATTATATGAAAATTAATTGATGCGTGCACATAATTTGTGCATTTTTTACATGCACAGTTGGCTCTTAAACAAAATGGGTTTGAACTGCATGTGTCCATTTATATGCAGAGTTTTTTCACTAAATATACTGGAACACTTTGTGGAGATTTGTGGTACAAACCAAGTAGCCTAAAATATTGAACAAGAAAAGAAAATGTATATCATGAATGCATAAAATATATGTAGATACTAGTCTATTTTATCATGTACTAAACACGAAATATACACAAATCTATTACAGAAAGTTAAAGATTGTCAAAAATTACCCACACAAACACAGACCACTCATGGCATCATTCTCAATGCAGAGGAATGTAAATAAATGTAAAGATGAAGTATTAAATAACTGCATAAAATTAAATATAGTAATACTGTACAACTATAATAATTTTGTAGCCATGCCCTGTTGCTGTTGCAGTGAACTTAAGTGTTGTAAGTATCTGCTTAAAATGCCATGTGGTACTAATTATGTTTCTGTGAGCAGTCTGTCTCCCCAGTCGATTTTGTATTACGGTAAGAAGTGATATCTCCTGGCTCTTGTATATTCTTCATAGTGTTTAGTACAATACTGTAAACCTCGAGGAAAACCATGATGCCCATTTGAAATGCTACTAGCGATGCTGGAAGTGCTCCCCAGAAGCAGAGAAAAGTCATGACATTTCAAGAAAAGTTGAATTGTGAATTGATATGTGTCCAAGACTGAGGTCTGTGGCTGCTGTAGCCCATTATTTCAAGATAAACGAAATCAGCATAAGGAACAGTGTTAAAAAAGGGAAAGAGAATTTGTGAAGCCATCACTGCTGCTATGATGACAGGTGTGAAAACTTTGTACGGTGAAATATCGTTTAGTCTCCTACTGAAAATGCAACTTTCACATGGGTGCAAGACTGCTATAACAAAGGCACAGCTATAGACTCCAATATGATTTGAGGAAAGCAAATTATGATATGGCACCTTCAATGAAGGTGAAAAACCTAAAGCTGGAGAATTTAATGGCAGCAAAGGATGATTTGATTTTAGAAAGAAGTTTGGTTTTAAAAATGTCAAGATAACAGGAGAAGTAATTTCTGCCAACGAAGAAGCGATAGACAAATTCCAAGAAGCCATTAAGAAAATCAAGAGAAAGCATATCTGCCTGAAGAGGATTTGAATGCAGATAAAAGTGCCTTATTCTGGAGGGGGGAAATGTCACAAAGTACATTTATTAGTAAGGAGGTAAAAAGGGCACCAGGAATTAAGACAGAAAGTAATAGACTAACCCTAGTGCTCTGTGCAAATGTAATGGGATTTATGATCAGAACTGCCCCTGTTTATATACCTGCTAATCCCTGAGCCTTGAAGGAAAAAAAAAAAAAAGCCAGCAACTGCTAGTCTTTTGGTTGTACAGCAAAAGATCTGAATGATGAGAACCTTTTTTTCTGAATTGTTTCTATTGATGTTTTGTTTCTGAAGTCAGGAAGTACCTGGCCAGAAAGGGACTCCCTTTTAGAATTTATTCTGATATTGAAGGATGCCCCTGACAACCAAGAACTCCATCAGTTCAACACCAAAGGTTTCAAAATGTTCTACTTGCTTCCAAATACAACATCTCTAAGTCAACCTGTATACTGGAGGTCATAAGTGCCCCAAAGCTTCCTTACATGTGGTATTCCTTAAAAAAATATGTTAACACATGGAAGAGAATATCATGAAAGGCTGAAGGACTACACCATTGAAGATCTCCTTGTCCTTATAGCAAACTTCTTGAAGCTCCAAACAATAAATTCTTGTTGGAGAGAACTGTCTGGATGCGGCGCAGTACTTCATAAATCTAAAACAGAGCCAATCAAGGAAATTAGGAAAGAGGTTTTGGATGTGACACAAAAAATGGGGAGTGAAATGTTTGAAGATACAGATCTTGGAGAAATCCAGAAGCTAATAGATACCACACCAGCAAAATTGGCAGAAAATTACTTCATGGAGATGAGTGCTTCTGAAGTAGAGCCAGATGGTGAGGGAAAGAGCAAGAAGAAGCCATGCCAGAAAACCAACTGAAATACAATCTAGCTGAAGTGTTCAGATTATTCAAAAGTGCTTTGGCTTCTTTTACAACATGGATCCTTCTGGGAACTGAAACTAAAGTAAATGACGGAAAAGGATTGGTATCATATAAAAACATCTTTAGATAAATGAAAGAGCAAAAACTGTTAGACATAAATTATGAGGTATTTGTAAAAAATCACACCATGTGTGTCTGCAGCTCCTGCTTTCCTTCTACTTCCTCCTCCTCTTCTGCCTCTGCCACCACTGAGACACCAAGACAAACCTCTCCCATTCCTCCTGCTCCTCAGCCTATTCAACATAAGGGGTATGAGGATCAAGACATTTATATGATCCATTCTACTTACTGAGGAGTAAAGAATTATCATACTATAAGTTAATAAATTTATATGTTGTGTACATACTTGTCTGTGAGAAAATCTAATAACTGTATCACAAGAACTGTAGGAGACCTTTTTGTATCATCATTGCCTAAGTATTCATCATGTGCAAGACACATATGGAAGTGGATAGTCTATCCTTACATGAGTATAAGGTGAGTGATTTTTAATAAAAAGTAATGCTGTATTTTTTTAGTGTTTTACAAATTTGCTTTTAAATTTTATATTACCATAGAGTATGCCTCTCTCTCATAATTGGAGAAAGTGCATATTAACCTACCACCAAAGGTAAATGGTTTTTAAAAAGTGACCATGTTTCCAATACTGTATTATGAATATAACTACTACTGTATGTCATAACATTAAAAGTTTTTTTACATTTATTTTTTTATTTTTAAATAGTTTATTACCAAATTGGCTTCCATATAACACCCAGTGCTCTTCCCCACAAGTGCCCCTCTCCATGACCATCTCCCCCTTTCCCTTTCCCTCTTCGGCCCTGTTTGTTTTCAGTATTCAGGAGTCTCTCATGATTTGCCTCCCTCCCTCTCCCTAACTCTTTCTCCCCCCTTCCCCTCCCTATGGTCCTCTGTTAAGTTTCTCCTGTTAGACCTATGAGTGCAAACATATGGTATCTGTCCTTCTCTGCCTACTTATTTCGCTTAGCATGATACCCTCGAGGTCCATCCACATTGCTACAGATGGCCAGATTTCATTCTTTCTCATTGCCATGTAGTAAGTATTCCATTGTATGTATAAACCACATCTTCTTGATCCACTCATCAGGTGAGGGACATTTAGGCTCTTTCCATGTTTTGGCTATTGTCGACAGTGCTGCTATGAACATTGGGGTACATGTGCCCGTATGCATCAGCACTTCTGTATCCTTTGGGTAAATCCCTCGCAGTGCTATTGCTGGGTCATAGGGGAGTTCTACTGTTAGCTTTTTGAGGAACTTCCACACTGTTTTCCAGAGCAGCTGTACCAGTTTACATTCCCACCAGCAGTGTAGGAGGGTGCTTGTCTCTCCACACCCTCACCAGCATCTATTGTGTCCTGATCTGTTCATTCTAGCCACTCTGACCAGCGTGAGGTGATATCTCATTGTGGTTTTGATTTGTATTTTTCTGATGATGAGTGACGCCTAGCATTGTTTCATGTGTCTATTGGTCATGTGGATGTCCTCTTTGGAGAAGTTTCTATTCATGTCTTCTGCCCATTTCTTCACTAGATTATTTGTTTTTCAGGTGTGGAGTTTGGTGAGTTCCTTGTAGATTTTGGCTACTAGCCCTTTATCAGATATGCCATTTGCAACTATCTTTCCCCATTCTGTCAGTTGCATATTAGTTTTCTTGATTGCTTCTGTTGCAGTGCAGAAGCTTTTTATCTTGATGAGGTCCCAATAGTTCATTTTTGTTCTTGATTCCCTTGCCTTTGGGGATGTGTTGAGTAGGAAATTGCTGCAATCAAGGTCAAGGAGGCTATTTCCTGCTTTCTCTTCTAGGGTTTTGATGGTTTCCTGTCTCACATTCAGGTCCTTCATCCATTTTGAGTTTATTTTTGTGTATGGTGTAAGAAAGTGGTCTCGTTTCATTCTGCTGCATGCAGTCTATTTCAGCAAACTAAAAAAAAGTGCAAATTCAAAATCTAATAGAGCATCTAAGGAAACTAGAAATGGGGCAGCAAGAGCACCCCAAACCCAGCAGAAGAAGAGAAATAAGATCAGGGCAGAAATAAACTATATAGAATCTAAAAAAAAAAAACAACTGTTGAACAGATCAATGGAACCAAGAGTTGGGTTTTTGAAAAAATAAATAAAATTGATGAACCTCTAGCTGGGCTCCTCAGAAAGAAAAGAGAGAACACCCAAATTGACAAAATCATGAATGAAAATGGATTTATTACAACAGATCCCTCAGAAATACAAGCAATCATCAGAGATTACTATGAAAAATTATATGCCAAGAAACTGGACAATCTAGAAGAAATGGACAAATTCCTAAACACACATGCACTACCAAGATTCAAACGGGAGGAAATAGAAAATCTGAACAGACCCATAACCGGTGAAGAAATCAAGTCAGTTATCAAAAATCTCCCAATGAATAAAAGCCCAAGGCTGGATAGATTCCCAGAATTTTACCAGACATTTAAAGCAGAGTTAATACCCATCCTTCTCAAGTTATTCTAAAAAATAGAAATAAAAGAAAGACTTCCAGACTCATTTTACATTTATTTATTTTTGAGAGACTGAGTGAGACAGAGCATGAGCAGGGGAGGGGCAGAGGGAGAAGAAGATTCTCCCAGAAGTTGGGCAGACTCTGAAGCAGGCTCCAGGCTCTGAGCAAGCATTCAGCACAGAGCCCAATGCAGTGCTCAAACCCACAAACCGTGTGATCATGACTTGAGCCGAAGTTGGATGCTTTACTGACTGAGCCATCCAGGCACCCCATAA
>PJEM01013410.1:0-35571 GCA_004023845.1 Helogale parvula | reverse complement strand
CGGACCCCTCTTTCTCGTTACGGGGAAGGCGCATCGCGTCTCGCACACCTACCTCTGCTTTTGGGAGTTGGAGAACTTCAGGTAGGACAGCACAGCCAACAGGTTAAAAAAGATCAACACGGACTCCAGAAGCATCAGCCGTGACTGCGTGACGAGAGCATTCTCTGTCGCGAAGAGGACACGCGTGTCAGCTGGGAGGCAGCAAGGGCAGACGCGGACGTCGAAGCACCCACAGAAAGGGTGCGTCCTGCACGTCACGGCACGCGGAGGTGGCAGGTTCAGGACTGGGGGGCCGGACAGGCATGTGCTCCGGAGCCACGAAGGCAAACCCTTAGGTGTGAACCACACGCCTACAGCCAGACCTGTGTGACCCTGGGCAAGTCGCCCAGCCTTTCCGAGTCTTTCTCTTTCTCGTTGGCACAAGGAAAACCAACGTGGTGGGGCTGCCCTGCTAGGACAGGACCCTGGCTCCCAGCCTCCCTCAGAGCAGCCACTCACTCAGCAAACCCTGGTTCTGTTTTCTTTTTCTTTTTTTTTTTTTAGATTTTTACAAATTTTTATTGATATTTTGAGAGACAGAGACAGAGGGTGAACAGGGGAGGGGCACAGAAAGAAAGAGACACAGAATCTGAAGCAGCTCCAGGCTCCAAGCTGTCAGCACAGAGCTCGACGCGGGGCTCAAACTCACAAACCGTGAGATCGTGACCTGAGCTGAGGTCGGACGCTCACCCGACAGAGCCCCCCGGGCACTCCGTGGTTCTTTCTATTTTCTAGTCTAACTTCCCATCTGACCTCATCTCATGTGTCCACACTTGGCTGGAGAGGCGGTACCGCAGAGCCCCCGGGAGCGGGGTCCGGGCAGCCTCACCTCCACATACTGCTGCACAAGTGTGACTGCACAGTCCCGCCTGAGAGGCAGCCGAATCCCAGAGCCAAATCTGGACAAACCGGACATGCCTCCCTGCATCCTCTGAGTAGGAGACCCCACGGGGGGCGGAGGGGCATGCCTACTAAACCCAGGAGCCCTCCCGGGCGGCAGGCTCACACGTACCAAAGGCCAGCACTCAGGTCTCCTCTGCGAGACCCCAGAGCAGGGAGAGGCCGGGGTCTTACCGATCAGCATCAGCAGAGCGGCCCCCATGGCGGCACAGTGAGAAGAGCCGAGCTCCAGCAGGATCTGGTAGGCCATGGGCACCGCCAGGGCCCCCGCGACGGCCGGCAGCAGGCGCAGGGACCGCACGGGCACGTTGCTGCTGTATTCTGGAAGAAGAGCCGCACCACGCTGAGCGCACCTTCGGGTGCCGCGGCTCTGTGTTCAGTCAGGGCACCGCGTTCACAGACCCGAAAATGCGAGTCTGCAAAACTAGGGACCAGACCGGGAAGGCGGCGTGCAAGTTCCAAATAAGAGTTCCGAAGGGAGCCGTGCACAGTCGAAGCCCGGCTCTCGTGACCCACGGAGACAACGCTCGATGATTCTGGAATTAGTGCTTCACTTACTTACAAATTCACCTCGCCTTTTCCCAAAAACACCAAGGCAGCGCAGAAAATTTACACGGTCAAAAAACCACCGCGGTCTGATACCACATACAGTGTGCCCGGTGTACCAAAAAGCCAGGGTCTGATACCACATACAGTGTGCCCGGTGTACCAAAAAGCCAGGGTGAAGAGTTACTACTGCTAAACACCAAGACGTTGCCAGACCTTTCAAAAGCCTCCTGCTTACACCGAGCTTCCCAAGCGCTGGGCACATTATAAACCACACTGGAGGGTCCCTATGAACACCACTGCCTCTCTGTTCGGATACATGTGAATCAGTAAGGGACGTGAAAAGGGCCTTTTACCTGCTCCGATTCTGTTCCACAGGAAATTGCCATCGAATCCTCCTAGGTAACCTGAAACAGAAGACTCATCGGTAACTCTTCCACTCAGCAAGCAGACCCGGAAAGCTGAGCCGGGCAGGGAGCAGGGAAACAATGATAAATAATCAGACGTGGTTTTTGCCCCCAAGACGTTTCACTTACAGGTTTCATTTTATTATTATTTTTCTTAATAAACTGCAATAGTTTTATCCAGTAGACTTTATTACTATTATTACTTAATGTTTTATTTATTTTTGAGAGAGAGAGCGAGTGAGCGAGCATGCGGGCAGAGGAGAGTCAGAGAGAGAGGGAGACACAGAATCCGAAACAGGCTCCAGGCTCTGAGCTGTCAGCACAGAGCCCCACGCGGGGCTCGAACCCATGAACCATGAGATCATGACCTGAGCCACAGCCAGACAGTTAACCAACAGAGCCACCCAGGAGCCCCAGTTATTTTTAATCTTTACACCCAACGTGGGGCTCGAACTCACAACGTGAGGTAGAGTCCTCTGCTCCCCCCACGCTCCACTGCCGGAGCCAGCCTGGCGCCACCACGCTGAGAAGTTTTAAAGGGATAAACTGCTAACGAATCCTACCTCCCAGCGCCAGCAGCATGTGGCCAAAGGGTGGGCCGCTGCCATCCAGAAAGAAGATGCGCTTCATGTAGAAAGAGATGTACTGCCCGTAATACACTTCATCAAAACTGAAAAGCAAACCCACGTGATACTCAGCCAGAACTCTTCACCAAACCAAGGCCCGTGGGTAAACGCACATCTGCTCCCAAATGAGGTCAGAGAGGGCTCAGCAAGGGTCACAACTGCACGACGTCCCCAGATACCGAGACAGGTGCAGTTTCATCCACCAGGACAGGAGGGGCACCACCACCAACGGCCACACGCTCGGCACATTTGCCCGACGGAGGCTCTGTGTGCCCTCCGTCGTTCCCACCGAGGGATGTGCCAGCCGGCAGCCTCCTGAGAGGCCGCAGAGACCTGACGCGTGTGACCCAGGGTCAGAGTCACACCTGGTAACCACACAGGTGCGGGCGTGAAAGGGAAACGGCTAGAAACAAACGGCAACAAACGTTTCAGTCGCTCAGGGACATTCAAGGAGCCTGTCAGCGTTGCTGTTATCTCTTAGGCGCGACGCCGTTAACAGGGTTTTAGGTTTTTTAAGACTCCTCATCTTTTAGAAATACGTCGAATTACTTAATCAGACTGTTTATGACTTGGCTAAAAAAAAAAAATCTGCTGCAAGGGAAGGACGGCCAGGAGCTGCTAGCTCGTTGAAGCTGGGGGGTCGTTACGGGGTTCTCCCTACTTTTGTGTACCTTCAACGTTTTCGACAACGAAAAGTAAAATAGTGCACAGGTATTAACCAGCGAACAGCTCTGTGAAAATAACAGCAGTCGTGTCCCGTTACAATAAAAGATGAGATGCTAAGATCAATGACGACTCACATCCAAATTCATCAAATCTCTACCTTTGATTAAAAAGAAAAAACCAAAGTTCTTTAAATGCTTATTTATTTTTAAATTAAACAAATTTTTAACTATTTAAAAAAATTTTTATTAATGTTTTTTATTTTTGAGACAGAGAGAGACAGAGCTTGAGCAGGGAGGGGCAGAGAGAGAAAGAGACAGAATCCAAAGCAGGCTCTAGGCTCTGACCTGTCAGCACAGAACCTGATGCGGGGCTTGAACCCACGAATTGTGAGATCATGACCTGAGCTGAAGTCAGACGCTTAACTGACTGAGCCACCCAGGTGCTCCCAATTTTTTAACTTTTATTTATTTTTGAGAGAGTGAGAGAGAGAGACAGAGCATGAGCGGTGGAGGGGCAGAGAAAGAAGGAGACACAGAATCCAAAGCAGGCTCAGGCTCTGAGCTGTCAGCACAGAACCGACGCGGGGCTCGAACCCATGAACCGTGAGATCATGACCTGAGCCAAAGCCGGATGCTTAACCGACTGAGCCCCCCAGGCATCCCTCCCCCCCTTAATTTTAAATGGTTCTCTAAAGCTGCTGCACCTGTTTCTTGGGCCAGGTTTCATCTGCTAGAAAACTACGGGGCAAGAAGTGATAGGCGGACTCAGCAGGGGGCTATCCTGGGGACAAAGTGGCCTCTTCTCCTATGCCAAAAGCACCTGTCACCAAGAAGCCCAGATTTCCAGCCTCCCACCTCTGCTGTTCAGAAAGGCACGTCCCGTCCCCTGACACATGAACAAATGACAATTCTTTCTGATTCAGCCCCAAGTGGAGTTGTTTGGCTTACACCACAGCGCTTGGATAGGAGAGCTGCCACAGACGGCTCAGTAACCCCACCGCCGTCAGAGCCACAACGTTCAAGTTGATGTCAGCCGTCACCACGAAGGGGTGCTTCAAAAATCCCAACATCTTGTAGAAAAGCAAAAGCAGGTCCTGGAGAACGCCCTGGAAAGCAGGCGAAGAGATGACATCAAGAAATAAGCAACAAACCTGACGGCTCCCAGACGCTAGAAAAAGGGTCACAACCGTCCTGGCTCTGAGGTGGCACGGCAAAGAAAAATCACAGCGCTGTGGGGTCGTGGGGAGAAAATCAGGACACGAGCAGTCAACTAAGGTGAGGCTTTGGGAACCTCAATTCACTCATTCAACGGCTCACTCCACGAACAACAGCCGAGCCCTTCTTGGAAAGGAGCAGCTTTCAGAAGCCCACGCACCTCGGTGGGTGACCTCGACCTTCGGAGCCTCAGAAGGCTCATCTGCCAGAATACCTTCCCCCCTCCCCTTCCCTCCGCAGCACCAGTACCTAGACGCCCCCCCCTTCTCACCCTGGGGGTGCCTCTGCACCCAGGCGCCCCAGGCGTCATCTTCCCAGGCTGCATCTACTCCACGCCCCCTTTCCCCGCACCAAACAAAGCTGCACCTGCGCTCCGGCGGTCCCCCTCTCTGCAGAGACCTCATCTGCCCCGGGAGGCCGCGACTGC
This sequence comes from Helogale parvula, assembly GCA_004023845.1. Taxonomy (NCBI): domain Eukaryota; kingdom Metazoa; phylum Chordata; class Mammalia; order Carnivora; family Herpestidae; genus Helogale; species Helogale parvula. The sequence continues at coordinate 30,746 of PJEM01013410.1, read as the reverse complement.
TCTTGCAGGCGTATCCCCTAGCCCCCACAGGCGGCACCTGTCGCGCGCCACCGTCTTCCCTAAAGGTTCCATTCGCCCGAAGACCCCTCCTTTCCCCAAGGCTGCACCTGCCCTCGGTCCCGCCCCGCGTCGGGCACGACGCCGACGCCCCCACCACGGCTCGCCCGAAGGCCGCGTACGCGCGTCCGGCGCAGACGGAGTCTCCCGGGTCTCCACTGGGCTCTGGGCCCTGACGCCCCAAACGTCCTCGCGTTTCGTCGAGTTCCCGCAGAGCCGCTCCCGCATCCGGCCCCGCCTCGGCTCCGCCGGCGGGTAGGGGCCGACCGGTGGGGATTCTCGCCGCGCGCCGGGGGGCGAGGCTGCTCGGCACGCCGCACCGCCCACGCACCGCCTGCTCGACGCTCGATTCGCCGCGCCTGCGGAGCCCGACGCGGGAGGAGCGCGCGTGCGCCGCGGGACTGAGCGGCGCGCGTGCGCACTGGCGCGGAGGTCCGCCGCTGTAGCCCGTCGTTAACGGTTTGGGTGTTTTGGGGTCCCGGGGACGCTGCGGTGTCTCTTTAAAAAATAAGACCGTAGGGCCTGATCCGCGTGCCCCTCAGTGAGAGCAACCCGCATGGGACTGCCGGCCCCGAGCCCGCGGGTGCGCACTCGCGTCGGGAGGGCGGGCAGGGGGCAGGGCGGCCGCCACGCCCCACGGAACCCCGAACCTCCGGGCGCCTGCACCTCCCCGCGAGGAGCCTGCCTTGCAGGAGACACGGCGCCTTTGGCCAGGGAACGACGGGGCCGGACGGTTAACCGACGGAGACACCACCGTTCTCCCGGGCCTCGCTCTTCCTGGTGCGTTTTCCTCGCATGGACGGGGGGTGCTGCAGATTTAAAAACTACAATTAAGGTTCTTGGTCGCTTGCAAAGTTTGCTTCCCCCCGGGAATGTTGGTCAACCCAGCATTAGAGAACATCGCTTAAGAATGTGCTGGTTGGGGTACCTGGGGGGCTCCGACGGTTAAGCGGCGGCGTCTTGATTTTGACCCGCATTGGGTCTGTGCTGACATCTTGGAACCTGCTTGAGATATTCTCCCTCCGTCTGTCCCTCCCCTGCTGGTGCATACACACCCTTCCTTTCAAAAATAAAAAACATTTTTAAAATGTGGCATGTGGTAGTTACTTCTGACAAGGAGGCTTCTCCCAAGGCTGTGTAGAGAGAGAGGGGGGCTCGCTGGGCCTGGGGAGGAGTCGGGGGCTCGTTCCAGGTGTAGTTCCCTAACACACAGGTCCCTAGGGGCAGTGAATTTGGCGGAAGGGTCCGGCTGGCTGTTAGAGCTGAGACTGCGCATGCCCAGGTCCCAATTCTTCCACATAGTCCAGAGCTTCAGAAGGAAATCATTTCCCGTGTAAAGTGTCCAATCTGGGGATAATTTGCAAGTTTCCTACATTCTTAGCTGGTGCTAGGCAGCTAGGTTAACTAGTGCTGTGACCTCTTTGAATCCACACTACCCTGTGAGGTGGGTACAGTTCGAAGTGTGACTCTGCGGGGTGAAATGTCCTTCCCAGTCCCCAGCCATGCTGCTGCGGGGTGGGCGGAGGAGGGGCAGCAGAACTGAGGATCACCGCCGGCCACTCTTGCCTCCTCCCTCCTACCCCAAAATGCAGCACTCCTTTCTCCTCCCAGCAAAAGGAGTCACCAAGAAACAAAACATGTTAAATCAGGGGCACCTGGCTGGCTCAGTCAGTCGAGGATGCAACTCTGGATCTTAGGGTCATGAGTTCAAGACCCTCCTTGGGCATAGACCCTACTTAAAAATGTTTAATAAAACGAGGGGGGTGGGCTCACAAATCCTTTCTCCTCTGACCCACCCACTTCTCATGAGAAGCACGCGGAGGGCAGAGGGCAGGCAGACGTCCTGCACACCCTAATATCACCCACCCAGGTAACAGACAGGTCTGCTAACGTGGACCCATCTGGAAGATGCATCCCATCTACAGGTTTTCAATCCCCTCTCTCTCCAAACTTACTTTAAAGCATTTCAGCAAGTCACTCTGGATTTCCTTCTAAGCATTCGGGGACGACTCTTCCAGCTCTCGGTTTCTCTCGCCAAATGACAGAAAATCGAGGGACACACAGCCTGAGAAAGGACACTCAGCTTTGGGGCCTTTTTTTTTTTTATTTAAATAAGGAGAATTCTTTCATATGGAAAGAGCTAGTACAATCACATATTTGAAAGGAGAAACAATAGGTACTGATCCGGAGGGAATGGGCGGAGGGTGAGTGTGCCACCATGGCCTGCTGAATCCATGATTCCGGTTCCCATCCAAGGCAAAAGCTTCCCAAAAAATGTATAAACAAGCTGCACATTACACCTTTAGCCATCGTCTGCCCTTTCAAATATCTGGTCTACATGAAAAGACAAAGAGAGGAAAAGGCCAAAATAAAAACAGAAAGGAACAAAAACAAAACACAACCCTCTTCAGAACAACAAAAACCCCAAAGCCGTTTACTCTGCAAGGCATGAGGTCAAAAGCGGAAGAGCACAGTATCCCCTTGGAACAATGGCAGAAAGTCATCCACGCAGAGCCTGAATAGAAATCTCCACTCTGAGGCTTCATCACATGCTGAAGACAAGGGTCCCGGGGCCACTGCCACCCAGCCGGGGTGGGGAAATGGTGCAAGTGGAAGATCACTAGCCGAATAGAGCGCCGGCGGTCCCGGAGGAGTGCATGGCTAGGGGACAGTGTCGGGGACCCCAACACTGAGCCACCCTGTCCCAGATGAGCTCTGTCTTAGGTCCATCTGCCTTGTTCAAGCAGGACGAGCTGGCTTTCCGGAAGTCTCCATTTCCCAGTCATCACAGAACGTGACAAAGCAGAGACACTGTGCAGTGTCCTTGGTTGTGAAAGGCCATTTCCAACAGACCTTCTCACCCAGGCTTGCTCCGCAAGAAGCGCAAAGGGACAGATACAGATTTGCAGGTGACATGCAGCCGCTTGGTGGAAGGGAACAGAACAGGGAGGGGCTTTACCGGTCTGCCACCCGCTGCCTCAGGGGGCCGTCTCTGACACGGCCTGTGACCCTCCACCTCCTTGGCTCTGAGCATCACTCACAAACCTCACCAGCCGCCCAGAAGGCAGATCCTGAGGACTGGGGGGGGGAGCGAGGGCCTTGCTGGAGAGAGCCGGCGTCGGTGTCGAACAAGATACCCCGATTTCCCCACAAGTGGCTGGACAGCCACAGCTCTGGAACTCAGCCAACTCATTTCTGAATGCACAGGTCGTCCTTCGTTTCCCCCCTGAGGAGCCCAGAGCCAGAAGTGTATGAATGCCAAGTTTGAAAACAACAGTGATGTGGATTAAAGGGGGGACGAAACAACAGTAAAGAAAACTAGACCGAACACAACCGGTAGCAAGGTTTTCAATGGGCGAATGCCTCTGGATACCCCACCGCCTCGTTCTGCGAGCTCACCCCGCTCAGTCGTTGACGCTGGACAGACACGACTTCGGGTCGCCGGCTGCCCAGCAACGGGCGGCACCATCAAGGGCATCTGAGCAGAGGCAAAGGTACAGGGAGAGAGCTGCGACCCGCCCCGCCCCCGGTCTCAGCAGCACAAAAGGTAAGTGCTGGTCTTCTCCTGTTCCCTCCAAAGGCCCCACGGTTTCCGGGCAGAGGCCTCTGCGTGGATATGCGCTCTGAGGATGAGGGTTTGAAACCAACATAAGACCCCAAGCCCCATTTAACCTTGAGCTTGGTTCTAAAACCACATGAAAGGAAGAGATATTGCACCTTAAAACACCTCTGCACTAAAAACTGCATTTCATCAGACCAAGGAAGGGACGGGCCGCCGGGAAGGCCTCAAGTCTGCCCTCTGCCCCAAGTTCAATTTAAAATCTGCATCTTAGTGGGAAAGAGACCGCAGCTCGGGCACATGGAGGTGGTGAATGCACGAACTTCACATGCAATTTCCTGGCCTTTCCTGCACAGAATAATTCAGACATTATATATAAATAGAGCAGTGAAACATTTACTGGTTTTCGCCTAGACCTACAACATCAATACATATAAATAAATTCTAGTGTTTTCTTCTTTTTATTGGGGAGGGGGAGGAGAGAAAATACAGGGGTAGAGAGAAGGGCTGGAGAACAGGTGACCTTGTGTTTCCATTTGTTCTCAGACGGGGAGGACTGTCACTCTGACGGCAGGCTGGCCTGCGGGCTGCACCTAGGGTTGCTCACAGCATCCAGGACTGTTCTGTTGAATCTCAAGACGACAAAATCTTTTCTCCGTTTGATGTACAACGTGTGCCGGAACTAGGCGTGAGGTGTGGCCGCACTTCCAAGTGTGCAGGCAGCGGTGCGCGTGGGGGACTCCTGCTGGGGCAGGTGGTGGCGGAGGGGAGCGGCGGGCAGGGCAGCTGGGCACAGGGACAGCAGTCACACGCTTGCAGGGCAGAGAAAGAGCAGGTGCGCACATGGGGCGGGCAACGGTGGGCGACGGTGGGCGACTCATCAAGTGAGTGGCCCTTCGAGAAGGGACCTCGGGGTAAGGATTCAGGCATGAAAGTGACTGGCTGGTTAGCGAGATCAGAGGATGGAGGCAGGAGGGGGACTGCGGGAAGCTGCACACGAGCCCCGCAGACGCCCGGCACCCTCGCGGGCAGGACGAGGAGCAGCGACCAGGAGTCCGCGCGCGGTTCCTAAGGCCCTGCCCTGCCCGGGTCTACACTGACACACAGCTCAGAGCCACAGGGCGTCACACGTCTGTGGTGGCACTTGGGGGACTCTACGGGGCGCATCCCCGCCCACTGGCTGCCGTCCTCTGAGCCAGGTCCCCCCGGGAGCCGCCAGTGGGTGCAGCTCAGCAAGGCGCACGCCTGGCCTGTTAGTCGCTCTGCAGAGCACGTGCAAAACTCGACACTTCCCTTCCCCTCTCCCTGGAATGACAAAACCGGGGACGATTTCCTTCTAGTTCTTGTTTTAAAAAGAAACAAAAAAAACAGCATAAAATGGCTCACACAGACATTTCTTGAGAGGCATCGCTGCAGACTTGAGAGGCTGTCTCTTCCCCACCCAGGCGCCGCCCAAGGGCGCTGAGGACCAATGGGTCAGACCCTCCAACCGCCCTGCCCTGGGACGTGGCCCCAGCCGTCTGTAGAGATGGACACCCACAGCCCCGCTCAGCGCCTCTGTCCCAACCACCTGGGGCTGCCAGTGGGAGCAAAAACATAAAAGAGGAGAGAAAGGGACCCCTCCCCGCGGCCTTCCACGCACGTGCCTCTGCCGAGACCTAGGCAGACAACCGTCCGTGTGCCCCTGGCCACATGAGAAGGGGCCTCGTGGTCTCTAGGGACGAGCTGGGTGAAAGGTGGCGGGACAGGAAGATCCAGACAAGACACAGGCTCAGGAAGAAAAGAGGAGGGCACGTCATGTCATGGAAGGCTTTGAGAAGGGCGTGCGGGTCCAACGGCAGCCCCCAGGTGCTGGAGCCCCAGATGTGGAGGCGCTGCGGGGCCAGCACCATCCAGGTCAGCCTGGAAAACGCCAGTGATGGTGTGCCTCCAGGATTTACCTCGGGTGCCCAGGGGTCTGCACGCCCACTGGCTGTTGAAGAGTCCGGGACAGAAACTGCGTGATTCCTACGCTAAAAAGGTCATCGGCTTCCCCGGGCCAGCTCTGGGCCCCAGCGGTCCTCAGGCCAGAGGCTGGAACCCCGGCGGGACACCGCCCCGGTCTTGCGCGCTGCTCCCACGCCTGCGGCTGCCCCTGGGGTGCCCGCCACAACTCTGCGGGACCCGGCCCCAGGGAACCGACGGAGGAAGCGCGGGGGCGTGGGGGGAGCCCAAGATGCAGGTGCGAGGGGAGCGCAGTACCGAACAGACGGGTGAGGGGGATGATGGCAAAATAGAAAAGTTCAGCTACGCAGACATAGCTTGTGTTTTTTTCTTTTCCTTTCCTCCTTTGTAAAAACTTCAGCTGCTTTTTAAAACAAAAAGCCTCCAACTACAATGGCGCTGCTGCAAAACCATTGCGCCCGGGGCTGGGGAGGCCGGAGCGACTGGAGAAGGCGCTGGAGAAGGCGAGGACCCCGCGGGGCGGGCGGGGGACGGGGTCATCTGTACTGCACGAAGGCGGGAGTCACTCCAGAGTCACGGTGGAAAGGAGGGGGACGACGTGGGGACGGGGTCATTTGCTTGCTTGCTCCGTATTAAAGCGAGCAGGTCACTGTCACAGATCCACGTGGACAAGCCGGCTGCACGATGGGGCTTTCGGGAGCGGAGAAGAGAAGGGAAGTCTCTCGGTCCGGGCCAGGTGGCTGGACGGCGGATCTGGGGAGATGTCCGGGCCGAGCAGCGGCCCTGTCCTCGAGGAGGAGGCGGCGAGGCGTGGCCAAGCACCTTCAGGCCTTGCTCCCCTCCACTTTGACCGCCCGAGGCTTGATGGCTCCGGTTCGCTTCATCTGGGAGGCGGCCGAGGGCGCCTCCTGCAGTTTCACGGCTCCCAAGCTGGGCTTCTCATCCACTCGCTGTTTGGCCTTTGGACAGATGAACGGGGACAAAGACAGTTACCTGGAGGCAGACACACGGGTCTGGACACACAGCTCCACCGCCCCCTGCCTGCTCCTGGCTCACTGGGGAAGAGCAACCCTCAGAGGCCCGTCCTTTGGGGGAAGGGCCGGACTGAGAAGGGACTCCCGCAGGAGGGACGCTGGCGTCAGGGGCTCCCTCCCTTCCCCCGGGTGCTGAGGGCAGTGACTCAGAGAGGCAGGAACAGGCCAGTCTTCCTGGAAGCACCCTGCGATGCTCACAGGCCTCTGCAGGAGCGGCACAGCCAAGGCTGACCAGAGAGACCTTCTCAGATCCGTGCCTCCCGTGCCCCGAGGGTAAAAAGTTCCTGAACAGAGATCCAAGTGCAGCCCACGCGCCAGAACTCCTGAACGTTTAGCAGAGGGGCACAGGGCCACTAGGGGAACCTGGTCCTCCCCAACCTTGGACCACCCCCTTGCCTCCCGCTCCGCCGAGACCCTTCCCCAGGACCCTACTTTGGCCTCAAGACTCCTAGCCAGGGTTCCATTGACCTGCAGCCCTGCGCAGTGGACGGGGCACAGTCGGCCGGCCTCGACCCTGCCCCCCACCGGGGTGTGAACTCCGGAGGGAAGCTCTAGCAGCTCAGTTCAAGTAGTTCGAGGAGGGTCGACCCTCCAGGGGCGTAATGAGCGATCGGAGTTCCACCTCCGCCAGCCAGGGATGCAGTTCTAGAAAGCGACCGCGCCTGACGTGTGGGAGCTCTGGCGCCCCATTGCGGTTTAGAGCAGCGGCCGACAACGGTGCCCCTGAGAAACCCCTCCTGCCACGGACGGGAAGGCGTCGTTCCACGTGTCACCCCTCCCGGCCAAGACAGAGACGAGACACAGCACTCATTGGAGACAGCACGCGCACTCGCACACACGCGCACACACGCGGCTTCGCGAGCTGACCCGCAGGCCTAACCGAGTCCCAGCCCTTCACAGCCCGAACCACTGGGGAAGGACACGCCACCTCCCGGGACCACCTCCTCAGAGGACTCCGCATCCTCCCTTCTCTGCAGGACAAGGAAGGATCCAGACGCCCGTCAAGAGGAGAAATGCCTCAGCCAGGAGGGACTCGGGCTGCCGGCTCCCGGCGCCACCTTCGAAGCGCTTAGGGCGCGTCTCTCTTTATGAGAAGGGCACTCAAATGGGTCGGACAGTCCCTTCTCTTTTGGTGCCTGGAGATGGGCCTAAGCGTCGGGGCTGGAGGGTCTGGAAAGCCATCTTCTACCTGTTGAACGTAGTGTCCCTGCACAGAGCCCATGTTAACTGCTGATCCAGAGGGCTTCCCACTGGGGCTAGCAGAGCTAGGCCTGAAAAAACCAAAGGCAGGGGGTGAGAACAGGAGCGTCGCCGGAGAAACGGAGTCAAGCCTAGCACACGGCGCGGGCCCCCTCGGACAGAGGAAGGCCAGGCCCCGCCAGCCGGAGTGCAGAGGGCGCCAGGGCGGCTCACACAGACGCACCTGAGGGTGCAGAGGCCAAGGCCCCTGCTGCGGGCAGACCCCGACCAGACAGGTGGACGGGCACCGACCGTCTCTCGGGGTCTGGGGGGATCGGGGGATCGTGTGGTCTACACAGCTGATTTGGGAATGGTCCTCAGCATGTTCTTAGCTTTTGCTTTTTCACACCATGGGGGGAGGGGGGGCAGGAGGGTAGAAAGAGAAACCCAGGGCCACAAAAACCTTTCAGGACGTCTTTCTGAATGTGCGACCAGGGCTCATGGGTGTTAATTAGATGCCTGGTGGAGAAAAAGATCCTGTGCGCAAAGCTTGAGGAGTTTTGTGTGCAGAGAGCGTCAGGACCTTCGATGGTGGGGGTACCCAGACCCTGAGTTGAGTACACGACTCCCAATGAGCACGTCCAAGAGTCTGACCCAAGAGCTCTTTTCTGGAGGAACGTGCCTCAGAAGCGGTTTCCAGAACACGCAGGAAGCCAGGCCCTATAAAGATACGCCAATTTCCCGGCCCCACTAAAATGCCGACAAAACAAACGCTATCCGTTAAGGTATGTTTTCTGCATAGTTTCTCTCCAAAGAGCCGGCTGCTGACATTCCTGCGCTAAGCGGACACAGGTGACTCCTGCTAGGAGTTTCCACGTTCCGGGTTTGTCTCTGTCCCCGGACGCGGCTAAACGCTTCCTGTGGCGGCCGCGGAGACACACCATCTATTCGTGCATGAAGTTTCCTACTTTAATCCAAACTACACTCACTGCTCTGTGTTGGCTGTCGGGCTGTACCTTTCCTAAAGACCTATGTGAAAAACATGGTTGGGAAACAAATCAAATCAACAAAAATAAATGAAGCCGAGAGAATGAATGAACATGAAAGATGATGAAATGGGAAAAAGGTCCCAAAACAATGCCTTTCCCTGGAAATGCAGGTGGAAGCATGGAGTGACCGGACGGACAGGACAGGGGACGCGGCCTCGACACCGCAGGACGCCGGGCAGCGTGGCCGCCGCACGAAGACTTGAGATGGTGATCTGACGTGCGACAGCGCTCCGCCCGAGGGGCCCGGGCTGCTGACCTCGCATAGGGCAGGGCGCTGCCGGTCGCACATGTCTGTCCCCCCCCCCACCCCTCGCCCCCTGCCAGCCCGAGGGCTCTCCAGGTCTTTCCCACTTGTGCCAAGAGTCGGCTGCACCTGCCCGCGGGCCCCACGCCAGAGCATGCCACCTCCCCGTGCCCACACTCCTCCTCGGGGGCGAGGTCAGCGAACCTCCACTTCTTCCGCTTTCTAGTAGAAGAGTAATTGAGCACAGGGATTCACACGGAGCCACCTCCAGATCCAGCTAAGTAAGGGACCTGGGACAGCTCTTTGAGGCAGAGACTGAGGCCAGGGACGCAAAGAGAAGGGGCCGGTCCGTGCTGTGGGAGGCACAGATGCCCCTCGAGGCCAGCAGCCACCGGTCCGAGCAGGGCCGGAGAGCCAGTGCAGGGGACAGACGGCCCCAGGAAAGGGCGTGTACCTTCCTGGCCAGTCAATGGTTTGTAAAATCTGGCAAGAAAGCTGTGAGCTGTTGGGAGGGGCCTCACGCTAGTAAAATAGCAGCTGTTGTTCCTTTCCCCACCTTTCCAGAAAGCTCTCCCAAACCGGGGTGTTTTATGATGATGAGTAAAAGCCCAGCGCCCTGCCAGCTCCCGGTCTCCCCACAGTTAAGTCAAACAGGAGCGCATCGCAGCACGGACACTTCAAGGTGAAGGTGACCCAAGCCTCCAAGGGGACCCAGCCTCAGCGCCCTTCCACGGCTCTCCCTGGGCCCCGAGGACTCTGCGGAACTACCGAGTCACATCTAGACCAAGGACTCGGTGAAGCAGCATCCAGCCCCCAGGGCGTTTCCTTACCTGTAAGTCTGTGGTGACGGCACGGAGCCTCCTGGAGGAACATTCTGTTTCCTGTCGGCGAAGTGGAAGCCCTTCATCTCCACCTGAGAGGACTAAAGACACCGAGAAGGAACGAGGGGTCATTCGATGGCCCCGGAGACGCCTGGCCCTCACGGAACCGCCTGGTGCAGGGCTGCGGAGGATTTCTGGGGACAGAGGAATTCTCTAACGAAACGTGCAACCTGGGCTCAGGGGGCCCCGTGCTCTGTGGTTTTGTTTTCCGGAAGTGCAGGGGCGAGAGAGCACCACGCATCGCCACCAGGACGGCCACCAGCAGAGCCCAGCCCCAGCCCTGTTCTCTGGGGACCTTGGGGACTGGTCTCCGAAACAGCCCCACCGCGGCTCCCCTGGCCAAAGGCCCAAGGCACCACGGCCGCACCCCTCTCTCTGCACTGGGCCTTGGTTCCTGGCGCCAGCTTACACAGGAACCAGAGGGTCCCGCCACGGGGTTCCAAGAGGAGTTCCCCTTGAGCAGGAAAGCCACAGTCTGTGAGGCCGAGCCTGCGCCTCACCTTGACCACTGGCACTTTCTGCCCCAACAGTGGCTCCTGACTAGCCAGTGAGGGTCTCCCCGGGACGCAGCCAGAGGGAGTCATCCTTACCTCTCTGCTGGTGTTGAGGACCGAAGGCTGGGACCCAGGCGGAAGGATTCGGCGGGGGGCCCCGACAGAGAGGCTCTGCCCCTGCGGCAGCTGGATGGACTGTGGCAGGATCAGGGGCTGCTGCCCGGAGCCGTACCGAGGCAGAGGCAGCTGGGAGCCCGGCAGCGGCATGGTCAGCTGCTGGAGGACACAGACAGTCAAGAGGAGGCACGGATGTTGGGGACAAAGCCACAGGCCACTGTTCACACCCACCCCCGAGAGCAAGCGCAGATCACGCTCCAGGTTCTCATTCCCAGAAAACGAGAGAGAGGCCTCTGCACAGCCAGAGGCCCCGCGTTTCCGTTCAGGCTCACCCTTGGGGGGAGGGGCAGCGCTGAGGGCGAGAACAGGGCAGGTGATGACCACGAGCCCAGGGCCAGGTGTGCAGCTCCTCCCTGGGGCTGCATGGGGCCAAGGGCACCCCAGACCCCTTCGCCCGGCAGGGGCCTGCCAAGTGCACATTACGTACCAGGGAAGCACCAGGACACGGTCAGGCCCGGGGAGCCACAAGGACCTGGCATGCAAAGCACGGGCTGCAAACCCATGTGTGTGGGGGGCGGGGAGGAGTGAGGGAAGGTCAGGAGGGCATCTGAGGAAGCAACATGCAAGTGAGCCCCACTGAGACGAAAGCCATGTGGATGTGTATCTCTGGACTCCTTTACGCGGCACAAGGCAAAACCCCTCTCCTGCTTCGCCTCTAAAGGTGACAGAAAACAAGACTCGACTGGGTTCTGGGGTTCAGGGGTCCTGGAACTGGAGACTGGATCCTTCTGAAGGCTATTATGTCAGAACAAGGTGGGGGGGGACGGGGAGGAGGGGGGCCCGGCATAGGGAAGCCGCTGGTCTCTCAGTCACTGTCCTCTTCACCCCTGCGTTGAGTCCACTGGAGGGTCAGAAGGATCTATTGGAAACGCATCACTGAGACGAGCGGCAGCCTGAGCCTCAAGACCCCAGCCCCCCTCCCCACCTCTGCCACGAGCAGGCTGAGCAGGACTGAGCTGGGTTTCTGGAGACTTGTTTCAGGGGGCACAGTGTGTTGAGAACAGACCGTCGGGCCCAAGAGCAGAGGCTGGAGATCGCGGAGAAACCCCCGTGGGAGCCTGATAGGGAGGGGGGTGGAGGGCATGAGGCAGGTCTGGATTCGGAACACTTTCCACAGGTAGAGCCTATAGGACCTGTGAAAGGACGAGGGGTACGAGGGGCAGTGGGGACCTCCAGGGGACACGGACACAGCAGCCAGGAGGGCAGGAAGAGCTCAGGTCTTGGACACGATGCCAGCCCGTGTCACACAGGAGATGCCGTATAAGACGCCAGAGGCAACGGGTAGCCCACCAGCCGGAGAACACGCCTGGGGGCACCAGGGAGACCGTTCTGGATGGGACGCAGAGCCACAGGGCCAGAGAGAGGTCTGAGAGCAGAGCCAGGGGACACTGAGAAACCACAGACCAGGCAGGGGATGAGGAGGGCTTTGCCGGGATGGCGCCCGTGAACCGAGCGTCTCCGGGTCAAGGGCTGCCGATGGGTCAGGAGAACAAGAGCAAAGAATCACCACCGGGAACTGATGTGCGAGCTGAGCAGAGTTTGTCTCGTCTTTGACAAGGAGAGCGACAGGGTTGTGGGGGGGTAATCTGGAGCTCGTCCGGGTGCCGGCGGGGCCCATGCTGCAAGAGCGAGCAGGAGCCCGGCTGGAAGGCACGGGGGCCACCGCCGAGCACGGCCAGCCCACCCTGCGGCAGGAGACCGGACACCAGGTCTCGTTTCTCTGGAGACACCATAAGCAAGATGCGGGCGGGCGGGAGGCCATGCGGAGGCGGCTCCCAGTCTGGAAGGAATCCCAGGGGGGCTGTTGAGTGCGGCTGCCGGGGGCTGGATTCCTCTGGGCACAGACAGCTGTGCAGAGGCGGGACTGCACCTTCTCAAGGTGGAAACACTGCAGGGGGGCCCCGGGCAAGGGCAGCGGGCGGCTCGGCTAAGCTGAGCGGAGAAGGAGGCGAGCCCACGGGGGCGGGCAATGAAAAGGTGGCTGGAGCTGGGAGGCCAGAGAGAAGGAGCTAGAAAAGCAGAGCTGGTGACCGGACAGGACCCTTAATCTTGACATAAAGGAAAAAGTACAGTTTCTAGCAGTGACCCATCCAGGCAGGACCATGGGCCACAGCAGGGTCCTGGCGGCAAGGGGGCTGTGGTCCCGGTGGAGGGAACAGATCTGTGGGTACGGAGACGAGAGTATCGTCTACGCAGACATCAAAACCGCCAGCAGCTAGAGCAGGAGCTGTGCTGCAGAGACTGGGCCAGGGACCAAAGGAGGGGAGGGCTGACCCTCAAAGCTGTCTGATGTCGCTGACGGTCACGGGAGAGGAAGACACGGAGCCCAACACTAGATTCGCAACATGGACTCACAGCAGAGGCCGGCCCAGCAGTGGCCACTAGGGGCTCCAGACTGGGCTTTTGGGGAGCAGGGAGGGCGGGCCAGCAGCATCGGTGGGGACGCCTGGAGGACGCGCGCACCTCCTCTCCAAGCCCCCAGGACAAGGGCAGGGCAGAAGCCGCGGGAACATGCTCTCAGGGGACAGACTCGGGAGGCGCTCGAGGCCCGAGCCCAGTCCCAATGGTCACAAACAGCACGTAGGTCAGCACACGGCGAGAGGAATATAAAAGGGAGAAAACAATCACAAAGGCAGAAAGCCCAGGCTCTGGGCGAGAGGGGCCGAACTCCTGACCTGTGGGAGCTGGGAGTCCAACAGCTGCGAGGCGCCCAGGCCGGCAGCCTGGCCGAGCTGGCCCTCGTAGACCAGGGCTTGGTTTCCGCTCATGGGCTGGTAGGGGGAGCCGGACTGGGGCTTCACCATCTCCAGGGGCTGCATGCCCGGGAAGGCCGAGTAGGGGGGCTTCAAGGCTGTGCCTCCAGAGAGGATCATGGTGCTGGGCGGCGACAGGCTGGGGTGCATGTACACCTGAGATCTGGGAGAGCCACGCAGAGGGGTGTGGGGTGCAGGACTGCACCGGCGGCCCACAGCGAAAGCACACGCCCCCCATCCCCAACCCAGAGCGCTTGCTAAGACCCAGACTGCAGGCCTCGCCCCCAGAGCTTCTGACTCAGAAGGCCTGGGACAGAGCCTGACCATTTGCATTTGTAACAGGCTCCTGGACGGTGCTGACACCCCAGCGTGAGCATCACGGGACCGCACGGATGAAACCGTCCAGGCCGCACAAGGCACAGGACTTCAGATGCATGGGAAGAGCCCACCGAGGGTGGTGGAAGATGGGAGGAGGGGCGGAAGGGAGGGGGAGGGACCGAGAAGGCGTAGGGTGAAAGGGGAAGGAGAAATAAGGCCCACTGAGTACCAGCAAGCCTACGGAAGGTCCTCCAGCAGATTAATAATGACTCGGAAGGGACCCAGATCACCACACTCCCACCCTACCCCGAAGCAGACTCAGGGAACAGCAGTGGTACAAAGGGGCCCACCAACGGGCAGCAGGGGTCTGAGCTTCTGGCGGCACCTCACCTGAAGGGCTGTAAGGAGCTGAAGATCTCCTGAGACTGGGAGACGGGGAGCCCGCCCCTCAGTCCGAGCTGGGCTTGAGCCTGCAGAGACGTGTGGAGGGAAATTGGGATCTGCTGGGCGGCGGCGGCCTGCGGACGGGAAGCCAAGCAGGTGACCGCAGTGCCCTCCAGGGTGGCTGTCCACCCCCCCACCCCTCTCTCCACGCAGCAGCTCCAACATTGCCCCAAAGGCAAATTGGAGCATGTCCTTCTGGTGCTTTCCTTGCTCTTGGGGAAAAAGCAAAACCTGGGTGACAACCCCAAACCAGATTCCTACACTGGGTTCTGTACAACGGCAAGAACCCATTCTGGCCACAGTGGTCCACAGACGTGCATTTTAGACGGAACGGCCAACAGGAAACACACACGGAAGTTACATGCGGCACAATCCCGGTGCCTGAACCTCGGACACCTTACAAAACCCAACAACGTGACATTTAAGAACATGTTTCATCAAGAGATCAGGGCCGGCCAAGTCCTCTGTTCTCCGTCCCCAAGTCTGCCTCTGCCCAAGGGCCCCACCATCCTGGCACACAGGTGCACGGGGGGCCAGACCATCGAAGGCCCCACACCGGCTTCAGAAGGGAGACTTCCAGAAATCCGCCCCTCGCAGCACAGAAACTACGCCCATCCTGCATGAAAACAAACACCTGCACGTTTCTAAGACTACCTCTTTCTAACGCATCCATGCCTGGGAGTCTAGGCCTTTCTTCTCTTCATCAGAAGGATACCTGATACCAAAGGATACCAAAGAGAATTCCATTTCAGCTAATTCCCCAGCTAGGACACAGGAAGAATGGACAGAGGGACTCCAGGAGTCTGGAGTCCGGGCTCCATTCCTCTTCCCTGTCTCTCCTGTGTTCATTCACCAAACACGTCCTGCCTGCTAGGATGGGCTGCGCACCGGGCGACACACGTGAGGGGACTCGGAAAGTGAGACAGTGAGCAAAGCTAGAAAGGAGGTGGATCCCAGCGTGCGCTGTGTCCCCGTCCCCCACGGGGCCGCCTGTCGGCCGTCGTCACCTGCTGGTAACTCTGCTGCTGAGGCATCGTCTGCGGAACCAGCCGAGGCTGACTTGCAAAGACGTGGCCGTCCAGGTACAGGGGCGGCAGGTGGTTACCTGGACGGGACCCGAGAGCAGAAAGGACAGTCAGGTCTCGCCGTTCGCGAACGACCACGTGCACACGCTTTCCCGGGGAATCGAGGTGCTCGGTCCCCTGCTGCCGGCCTCGCGCCGCACACGTGCGCGCCCCTTGGGGAACACGGGCCCAGGAGGCTGGGCAGCTGACCTTCCTCACTGTGGCTCGGGCAGCCCTGGGCTCAGCCCCTTGCTCCTCTGTCTCCCCGCACCGAGTCCACGGTGGAGGTCAGGGGGGCCCCTAGAGCTGCACCACTGAGACCCTGCCCTCTCCCTTGTGGAGTGGTGGAGACCGGCCACCACCTGTGAGGCATCATGGGCTAAGCCACAGAGAGCCAGCTTCATCTCAGAGGAAGGGGCCGTAGCCCGGAGGGCTGGCGGAGAGGACACTGCCCCTGCGCACAAGCGGGCTCTGACTCCTAGCCCTGTCTCTGCTTCCCACACCACAGAGGGGATGCGGGGGGGCGGGGAGGGCCAGGGGTGGGTGGTGCCTGTGAGGCCAGGACCACCGGCCCACCAAAAAGCTCCCACCCCTGCACCCTCAGGGCCCGCACCACGCCGTCTCCCTGGGCTGGCTTAGGCGAGCGAGCAGCGACGTACCCGGAAGAGAAGCAGACGGTGCGACGGAGGCCACGGGCATGGGCGGCATGGAGACTCCGCCGAGCGAGCTGTAGCTGACACCATTGGAGGCGCCCACAGAGGACGGGGGCTGGATGCCCGAGCCCGCGCCTCCAGGGGAGCTCTGCTCTGGCAAACTGGGTGAATTTTCCCAGGCCTTGCGTGCGGACTCCATCTGGAAGGCAAAGGGGGGACGGCGGAGATCAAAGCCCCGGGACGGCAGGCGGCCCCGCCTCTCCGAGAGCTAAGGCGCCCGTGCGGCTGGGTGTTACCTTCAGGGTGAGGTCAGCGGTGGGGAAGGACATTTGGGAGAGGCCGATGGCCCTCTGGATGTGATGATCGCGCCGCAGGATGGGAACGCTCTGCGTTAGCCCCGCCTGGAAGGGGAAGGACACCATGGAACACGACAAGCACGGAGCCAACACGAGAGCAAAACTTGCATCTTCGGTTTTGGCCACGTGCACTCGAGACCCCCAAGGTGAAGCTGCCAGCAGCAGAGACCAAGTTCACCTGCTCCGGACAGTGGCCTTCCCCGCTTCCCTCAACAGACGGCTGTGGAGGGCCACCTCCACGCCCCCAGCCCCTGACGCCCAGCTTGGAGACCCCCCTCCAGGTCCTGTCTCCGCCCCCACCGGGAACTGGTTACATTTCTTCACGCATGTGGCCAACAGCCCCTCCCATCTGTGCCCAGTGCCCGCCGGCGTATTACATGGATTCTGGGTAAAAACAGTGGTTTGTGTCGGCACTACCAAACACGCGGAACTCCAGAAAGACCTCAGGAATCCCAACTTCTCGCTTTAAGATCACAAAACCGGGACGTGGGACGTTTACAAAAGCTGCCCGAGGACCCGTAACCAGCTAGAAGATGCGTTATGCCGCACGCCCAGGTCCGCCTGACCCCAAAGCTGGGGCTGGCCCCTCCCCGGCTTCGGAGCCCCCCCAAGGCTTGCTCCTTTCTCTCTAGGACCTGCCAGCACAGCGAACAGGGGAAAAACACACTCACGTTACTGGCCAAGGCATCCTGAAGTTTGGCGACCGGGTTCCCCGCGGGACCGGAGGCCGAGCCCGGCGGCAAGCTGAAATCCGAGTCCTAGAGGAGGAAGAGCGCACTGAAGTCCTCTGCCCGCCTACCTTTCGGCAGAGACACGACGTTAATTCGATCCAGTCTCAGTGAGTCAAGACACCTACTGGGCAGCATTCACCAGATGGCACCCAAGAAAGGACGCCACCTCCTGACCCCCCAATACTCCCCTCAGTACCACTGGCCACCTTGACAGAGACTGTGGAGATCCCCTGGCTGGTGTCAGAATAATCTAGAAGGCAGCTCAGTGGCACCTGCCCGTCCTACAGGCCGACACACTCCCCCCAGAGAGCAGCTCAGCTTCCGTCCGCCTGTTCCTTCTACGGGACAGCCCTGTCTCAGTGCCTCCCCTCCCTCTCCAAGTTCAAAACCACGGGGGACACGTGAAGGGGTGGGGTGGGAAGGAAACACATCCGAGCCTCACTTTCGGACTGACTCCGAACTCGATGGGCGGCACCGGCAGCACCGCGTCCACGTGGATCTCCACGCCGTTAGCGGGCGGCACGGCCCCCTGCAGCCGCTCGGCCCCCTCGGAGCCCTTCCTGTGTTTCAGAGAACGCTCGTTGCCGATGGGGCCCGGTCTGTGCTCCTTGCTCTGTCCTGAGCCTTGATCCGAGTCCTTGATGGAAAACCAGAGGCGCTGAGAAACCTGGGCCGGAAGGGCCCCCATCCCCAGCTCTGAGCCCAGGGAAGAGAGGAGACAGAAGGGGCGACGGCCCCAGTCCCGGCCCCCGGAGGCGCTGCCAGCTGACCTTTGGCTCGGGCTGCTTCTGCGCCTGCTCCTTGTGGCCGTCGGCCTTGGGCTCCAGGCCAGGCCCACTCACGTCCTCCGGCTTGAGGGTGCCATACGGGGAGCTGCGCTGGGACGAGGTCGCAGATGACTCCCGGGACTCGGCGCTCAGGTCGACGCCGCTGTCCCCCTGGCTGCTCTTAAAACCCTGCTGTGCAAAGCGACGCACATGAGAGCCGGACCCCTAGGCCCCGACACGGGCTGTCCCGGGAGTGGGACACACCCCCAGTACCCCGTCCCCTCGAGTCCCGTCCTGACTTGGGCCCTGAGCCACCAACTGCCCAGCAGCTGAAGACACAGTCAAAATCAGGAGACCTGCAGTGGACGCGGGGTGGGGGTGGGGGGGTCCTGCCACGCCCATGCCCTCGTGGCCCAGGTCAGAGGGGCGCCTGCCACCGCAGGCTGGGTGGTTGCCCACCCTCCCCGGAGGTCAGGTGCAGAGGCCAGCACCAAGCCCGGGTCTGCGGAATGGGGCTCTGGGCCAGGCCTGTCGGCTGGGCTCAGCGAGGGAGAGCTGGGCTGGGCGTCGGGTGCACGAGGCCCAGGACCGGTGGCGGGGGGGCTCACTCGGTGGCCACTCACCTCGGCCGAGCCAGGCTCGGCGCTGTTGAAGGCAGTGGCGGCTTTACTCCAGGAGTCATTGGCTGGGGCCTGGACGGGAAGGGCTGCCCGAGGGAGCAGGAGGGAGAGTCAGGGAGGGCGTCATGGAGGGACCGGCTAGCTGGCGCAGCTGACACCCCCCACCGAGCCCCCTCCGGCCTCCTGGCCCCGTGCATGGCCCCAGGAGCTGCTCTGGTAGCTTCCGCCAGCTTCCCGGCATCCTCAGACAGACTCCAAGAAGCGTGCGGCCCTTTACTTCATCCGCTGTGTGCTCCGGGAAGGCGCACCCGCGCTTCTCCGTCACACCGCGTGGCAGCCGTGCCCACCCCAGGCACGGATGGGTCTCCTAAGTGACTGTGTGTTTCTACGAGCCGACAGCTTCGCTAAGTCTTTCAAGGATCCGGGCCGGTATCACTCAGCTCTCAAGGACCACTCCGCAACTCCCACCAAAGCCACAGACCCTGTGTAGGCGCGCAAAGCCTGATGGTGCCCCCTTGCCCCAAACCTTAGGCAGGGGGAGTTTACAGCCATTCAGGGGCTCTGGCCGCAGGCGGTGCCAACACGGTATCTAACTCTGTGAGTCTGGAGAGGAGGCAGGAGGCGGGGAAAGCCGCAAGGGCATGTACAGCCCCAAAGCAGGATGCCCTCTGAGAAGAGACCCCAGGCCCAGGGGACAGCCGCGGACCAAGCAGCTGAGCCCAAGCACCCAGCTCTTACCCTGGCTGCTGCTCTCCCAGATCTCCGTGCCCAGGCTGCTCCCAGGCACAGTCACGTCACCCTGCTCCAGGCACAAGTTGTTTTGCTTTTTGGCAAACCGAGGAGGAATGCGGGAAGAAAGACCTCGACCCTTGACAGGCACCTAAGGGGAAAAGAGTGCTGCTATCTGGCCCAGACATAAAGGATGACAGGTCCCCCCACCAGAACCACACCACCAGGAACGGCCCCAGGGGTGCAGGAATGCTGGGGTCTCCAGGCTTCAGCCAACAACCCCCGTCCCCACGCCACCTCCGCCCTGGGAAGGACGGGCAAGCCAGCGCACGCCGGCTGGACAGACCAAGTGTGTGGCGTCCAGGCCTGTTTTGAGTACAGGGTCCCCGACTGTCATGACACCCCAGGTGACAAATCTCGTCCCACACAGGCCAGAGTGATGGGAGGAGGGGCCCGAGGGTTGCAAGGCACACGGCGCGCTGCGTAACAAGGCCCCCCTTCCCTCCCCTCTTCTGCGTTGGGCCGGATTCAGAGCTCTCTCTCTCTCTCCTGGCTCCAGGTCTCTCTGTGCCCGCCTGCCCTCCACCCCGCACCCCCTTACCTGCACGGCCTGCTCCTTCTTCCTCCTCTCTTCTTCCAGGAGACGGCGCTGTTTCTTGGTCAGGACCTCGATGAAGCCTTCGGCTGCCATGGGGCCCACCTCACTCTCTTCCCCGGGGCTGGACCCGCAGTTCTCAATGATGGAATCTGAACCCAGAAGTCACAAGGAGGGACGGTGTCTCCACTCAGCAGAAGATAGAATAACCCAGCCCTCCTGCTTCCTCTGAGGACAGAGCGTATTCGTGGTCCGAGGAAACCCCACCGGCTCTCTCCACCCTCCCCAGGCCTCCTAGGCCTCTGGTTATCTCACACCAGAGACGGCAGTAAGCGCTACAGCCAAGAAAAGTCTCTGGACAGCTCCCTCACTGCGATCTAAAATTTAAAAAAAAAAAAAAAAAAGTAGAAAAGAGTCTCTGGAGACAGAAGTCCCCGCTCTGGTAACCAGTCGCGGGGCCCTGGACACACCATGCAGCCTCGCTGGGCCTCAGGGTGCCCCTCTGCAAAACGGGGACACCACGGGGCTGCTGGGGGGCAGGGGGGTGGCGAGGCTGCGAGCAACAGGAGCGCAGGGACCACATCTGTTCTCACCAGGGTTGCCATGGACCTGGGCCCACCGCCCGCCCCGAGGCCGCGAGGGCCCTGAGAACGGGCAAGCCCAGCCGCCCACAGGAGCCGCCTCGGCCCTTGGTTGTGGGGCCTGAAGCCGTGAGGGGACAGACTCACTTCCATAGTTCAGGTCGAACTGTTTCATGGTCTCGCCCTGGTCGCCGGCCCTCTGAGCGACCAGCTTGGCCGCGTCCTCTGCCGTCTCGCGGGAGGCCTCGGGGAGGTCGGAGGCGCCATGCGTGGCCCGCTCCAGCACGTAGTGGTTGCTCCCGCTGCTGCAAGCAAGACCCGCCGGCAAGGCCTCGTCGGGGGACCTGGGAAGAAGGGGAATCGTGTTAGCACAGAGGCCACCGGAGGCTGGGAAGGAGAGAGGGGGACGTCCGGCTTGTGTCCCGGGCACATGTGCAGCCGCGGGGCCCTGACCCACGGGGCCCCCTCCGCCAGGTCTCCATGGGCCTCACTGCTGCAGAGGCACCACCTGCTCGCGGAGACAACGGCCCTTCCCCGACCCCTCCCCGGGCTCAGGGCCTCGGTTCGTCCCCGCCACGTGCCGCACCCAACAGGGCTGTAGACGGGAGAGAACGAAGCAGGGCGCTCAGGCAGGGCCATGGCACGTTCCGCTCCTGGCACTCGAGCCTGACCAGGGAGTCAGGAGCCAGGGCGGGCCCCACGGTAAGGCTCTTGGCAGGAGTCAGAAGCCAAGCCCGGTGTCAGCATCTGGGGCCTGGGAAGCCAGGCCAACCCGACACCCGGAAGGACTAGCGTTCTCCTGGGGTCCCTCTCTGGGGCTCGGAGCAGATTCCACTCCAGGGGGATGTTCAGTCCCAGACTGCAAGATCGGGAGGCACTGAGCAGATCAAGCCGCACAAGCGAGTCCACGCTCTCCCGTCCTGGGTTCTGGGCAGCCTGCAGGCTGCGAGCCAAGCGCACGCCTGAGCTGCCCGAAAGCCTCTAGATCCCATGGGAGCCGCTCACAAGGCCTCGGGCAGCTCACCTGCTTTGGCCGCTACCTGGCTCTTACCACCAGGAGGCGGCCAATCCCGGAAACTCCTCACCTCTCCTCACCATCAGGAGGTGGAGCCACCGGGGAAGAGCTGTCCCCACAGGGCCAGGAGGCTAGATGGCCCAGGAGGACTGGGGGGGAGCAACAGCCCTGGGGCAGAGGAATCTTGGGGACCAGCACCGTGCCCAGCGGGGCGGCAAGGCTACTCATGGAATGCTGAGCTCTCGGGACGCGTGCTGGGGAGGCCACCATTTAAAGACCCGGTTTCAGTTTTCAAGCCACAACTACGACACTGACATGCCACGAGAGAGGCAGACAGGCAGTGGAAGAGCGAGTGACGGAGACGCTCACACGCAGCGGCCCTCCAGGAGGACGGCAGAGGGACGGGATTGGGGCGCCGGACACGCGGTGGGGCTCGCATGCACGGGCGCTGCTCGAAACAGCGGGCTCACTAACGGAACAGCAGCAACAGAGAAGGGCCTGGGGCTCGGTCTGCGTTTTACCTTTTGGCTTTCAAAGGCGTCCCACTCTGCTGGCCGTCATAGCGGGGAGAGGCATCACCGCCACCAGGCCTAACCGCCTTCTCCCCAAACCCCCCCGGCTCCAGCTTGCGGCTCTGCCTGTCGGCCAGGGGCCTCTGGCTGGAGAAGCTCCGCTTGGCCAGCTCCTTCTTCTCGCCAACGGCAGCCCCGGCCAGGCTGCCGTCCGCCTGCGGCTCGGGCTCGGCCCCGGGGCCCTCGCGCCGCTCCCGCCGCTCGCTGAAGTCACTGCTCTCGGAGGCCGTCTCCCACTCCTCGTTGGCGTGATCGGAGGAGTTCTGGTAGGAGAGCTCGGGGGACCCGCTCTTGTCGCCGGGGCAGAGCTTGGGCCGGCCGGGCCATGGCCCTGCCAGCAGGTGCGGTTCCTCCTCGGGCCCCCACAGGCCCAGGGACTCCCGCTCCTGCCGGAGGCGCCGGAAGCGAGGGGGCTTGTCCTGGCGCGGGGGGCGCCTCCTGCGGAAGGGCCGGTTCTCGGCGCCTTCCGAGTCGGCCGCGTGGTCGTCGGGGAAGAAGGGCCGCTTGTCCTCCAGGCGGCCGTCTTCGAAGGCCCGGGCGCCAAACGAGTCAGAATGTCTGTAAGCGTCGGGGACGCAGTCTCTGTCTGTGGGTCGCCGGGACCCGCATGCGTCCGGGGAGCCATACTCCTGCCAGGAGGTCCCCGGGCCTTTGCTCTGCCAATGGGCGGCTTCTTTGGACACAAAGGTCCTCCGGCCGTAGCCGCAGCTGCTAAGCCGGGGCGGGAGGGCCCGGCCGAAGGCGCGAGGGCCTCTGCCCTTGGCCTCCGGGCCGCCGTGCTCCTCGGAGCACGCCTTGTTGGAGCGCCAGGAGTCCCTGAAGTCGCCCTTCCTCAGGCCGCTGCCCTCCCGCTCCAGGAGCGAGCCGTCGCTCCCGTTCTCCGAGCCTCGCTGCCGCCGCCGCTTGGGAAGCTCCTCGTACTCGGAGCCCTCGCTGTGCGTCTCGCTGGCGATGCGCCGGCGCGGCTGGGCCCGGGGGAAGCCCTCCGGCTGGCCAAGGTCCCGCAGCCCCCGGCCGCGGCCGCCCCTCTGGCCGCCGCAGACGCCCCGCGCCCCAAGAACCCCCCCGCCGCAGAGGCCGGGGCCGCCGCCCGCAGGCCGCCCGCGGAAGGTGAACTCTCGGAAGCCGCGCCCGCGGCCCCGGGCCTGCCCCCGGCCCCCAAAGGCTTGCTCCTCGTCGATAAAGATCCAGTTGTTCCTCTTTGTTGGGGGGGTGTCGCTGGACTCTCGGGAGGGTCTGCCCTCCCAGGCCCGGTCCGGCTTCTCGTCCTCATCACCCCTGCCGGCCTCGCGGCCCACACCGGCGCGGGCAGAGCCCTGGTCCTCCGAGGGGGAGGGGGAGGAGTTGGCCAGCGCTGGGTCGTTCTCTTCATCCTCGTCCTTCTCCGCCTGGCGAGCCAGCCCCTTCTCCTTGGCCACGCGGGCGCTCTCCTCCCCCAGCTCCTGCTTCATCTTCTCCAGCTCCTTCTCCTTGTCCTCCACCTTGAGGGCCTTCAGGACAGGCTTCTTGATGGGGCCCGACCTCCGCGTCCTGCTGGTCTGCTCCTGGTGCGGGCCGCCGGGGCCCCGGGGCTCGGGGGTCCACTCGGGCTCCAGGGACGGCTGTTTGCCGGGGCTCCCTTCCGTCTCCCACGAGGAGACGTTAAAAGGCGGCTCCTCCCGGGGCGCCCCCTTCTCGATGCCGCTGGCTGTGTCGGTGGCCTCTGGCGGGTGGCTCGTGTCCCAGCTGCTGTACTCCGGCTTCTTCTCGGCTGGGGCAAAGTCGGGCTCCAGCGGGGAGCACCTGAGGTCTGGGCTGTGACTCCCAGGAGCACCCGCTTCCTGAACACTTTCTTGGGGTGGGAACAAAAGCTCCTGGCCTATTCTTTGAGAAGAGACACAGCTGTCAAAGTCTGCTTGGGCCTTCTTGTCAAAAGCACTCAAGAACTCCTCCCCTCTCTCCTCAAGGAGCTCGCGCTGGGCACCTATGGCCCCTGACCTTCCAGGGGGGGCAGAGTAAGAGCTTTCATTCCTGAAAAGGAACCAGAAAAATCAGTCAATGTGATTGGAGCCTGGTTCCTGGTTTCCATGCTGAACACAGAGCTTAGTTTTTAAAAAGATAAAAAAAAATCTTTTTTTAAAAGAAAATGAAAAAGACAAAAAAAAAACCCCACAAGCACCAACATTTGCTCTATCTTTAAACACGTCTCAGAGCTGCTGGGTCATGGGTTGGTCGGTGGCCCCCGGAGTCCAGAGTGAAGAATGTGGGGGCTGCTGGGGGTCCTCTGGTTCAAGCGACGTGGAGCCTGGGAGTCCGCGGAGAGTCTGGGGCCCGGGGCCGGCAGGGCCAGCTTGCTCCACTTGGCCAGGAAGGAGCTACAACCCGGGCACGTGGCCCCGCCAGACCCCACCCTTCACCCCGACCCCGGTTCAGCAGATCTGCCTCTGACCCAGGGCCTCTCCTCGCCGCCAGCGCCGCCCGCAGGTGAGCACCTCTCGCGTGGAAGCGTTACAGCAAACCGCCTCGTGCTGCCCCGTCCACGGGGGACCCCGCTTGGGGGCCAGGGCCTCCTCCCGGGGCCCCGCACCGGCAGGATTTGGACATCCTGGCTTCACTTGCAGGCCAGGAGGGCCGAGTTCCATCTCACCTGACATGCATGTCCATGGCCAAAGTGTCGCTGGCTTTCAGCTGTGGAAGCGGGTAGCCCTTCCCCTGCAGCGCCATGTAGCCCTCTGGGCTCCACACCGGGGCTGGATCGAGGGCCGTCACCTTCCGTTCCTGCAGCGGGGGCACGCAGTTCTGGTCCTCAGAGCGACAGCCAGTCCCACTGAGGGAATCTTGGGGCATCATGGGCTTCATCAGTCCTGAAGAGGGCGAGGCAAAGAAATGAGTCCGCGTCGGCGAGCGCAGAAAGCCGCGCTCCGACCTCAGGGGCGCCCCAGGCCCACAGAGGCCGTAGTTACTCTATCACGAGGACACAGCACTCCACCTGCTCACCATCACCAGGCTCTCCGTGTTCTCTCAACACAGAACCTCGGAAGGCACGCGCACATGTGACAGGAGGGGTCTACGGATCTGTGCGGGGACCTCCTAAGTTCGACCTGAACTCCCAGGTTCAGAACCCCGGGTGAAGTGTGCATCAAACTGGTGGATGGAAACTGGAAATATCTAACTAGAGAGCTCATCGTGTCAGCAAAAGGCTAGAGAGGTCAACCCGTCAGCAACGAGGGTCTGTGCGCGAGCAGAGATGCCAAGGTCTCCTGCACAGACGCGAGGAAGGCCAGCGGTGCGCCCGACGGCCACACGGACCGCGAGCTGGCTTCCGCTGGCTCCAAGCCCCGAGCAGCAAGCCTCAGGAAGGGATTTTGGTTTTGTTCTTCTTCCTTTTTTTTTTTAATGTTTATTTTTGAGAGAGAGAGAAACAGAGTCAGAGCGGGGAGGGGCAGGGAGAGAGGGAGACACAGAATCCCAAGCAGGCTCCCAGCTCTTAGCTGTCAGCACAGAGGCCAACGTGGGGGCTTGAATCACACACTGTAAGATGTGACCTGAGCCGAAGTCAGACACTTAACTGCCTGAGCCACTCAGGCACCCCATCAGTTCCTTTGTTTCTGTTTTTAAAAGATTTTAAGTAATCTCCACACCCAACATGGGGCTCAAACCCACAACCCTGAGATTAAGAGCTGGATGCTCCACTGACTGAGCCAGCCAGGTGCCACAGTTCCTTTCATTTCTAGCCCTGGGACCAACTGCCACACTCCACGTTTTTCTACGGCGAAGGGGGTAAGGGGAGGCCCAGATGACAGGGAACTGTTTAATGCGGCCCGAGGTGATTAAGACACAGAGGACACCTCAGTCCCACAGACAGGAGCTAGCAGGGGGGACGGCGTCCCGCCGCTCACCCCCGCGCCATGGCCGGTCTACCCACCAGGGGACAGTGAGGACCGAGGCAGCGCAGAAATTAAAGGTCTCTTTGCGCCTAAGTCTGTGGACGAAAAAAGATCTGATTTTTCAAATACTATCTATCTTCACAAAGCTTATTAGCACGAGATAATCCGGGCAGAAAATGGTTCTGCGTTTGGTCAGTGCGTTAAAGCTTTCTTTTGCTCTCGACTGCCCTGTTCAAATGCCAACTGATACGTGACTCCAACATACAGTTAGCGGGAGCCGCCTGCGGGGACGCGCTGGAGCTGCGAAGTCGCACACCACTCGTGCGGCACGCGGCACCACGCCACAGGCACACGGGCTTCTTTTTGGCAACAGGACAGCTCTCATTCCCTGAAAAAGGTACGCGTGGGGCAGCATACGTCAGCACACGCTTCGCCTGCAGAGCTGTGTTCCCAAGAACACGGGAAGCCCGTGGGGAGCTCGAGCCCCAGTCACGGGCCAGTGCTTCCTGGAGGAACAGGGTAACGCACTGTCAGTCTCAGTAACCATGGCCTTGCCCTTCCGCCGCCCATGGCACAGGGGATGGGGCTTTCGGCAAAAGGCAGAGGGCTGCGACGGAGAAACTGCTCCAGACAGAGCCCCTCAAAGGGCGAGGCCCTCAAGTCAGAGGCAGATTTCAAAAGCTACACTCTGGGGCGCCTGGCTGGCTCAGTCAGTGAAGTGTCTGACTTCGGCTCAGGTCATGATCTCACGGTCCGTGGGTTCCAGCCCCGCACTGGGCTCTGGGCTGACAGCTCAGAGCCTGGAGCCTGCTTCGGATTCTGTGTCTCCCTCTCTCTCTCTCTCTCTGCTCCTCCCCCAATCATGCTGTCTCCCAAAAATAAATAAAACATTAAAAATATATAAATAAATAAAGATAATGTGTATTAAAAATAAACAAAAATAAAAAGCTACACTCTTTTGGGGCACCTGGGTGGCTCAGCCGATCAAGCGTCCGACTCTTGATTTTAGCTCAGGACATGCTCTCCTGGTTTGTGAGTTTGAGTCCCCCGTCAGGCTCTGCGCTGGCAGTGTGGAGCCTGCTTGAGATATCTCTCTCTCTCTCTCTCTCTCTCTGCCCCTTCCCTGCTCACACGGGTGCGCTCTCTCTCCCTCAAAACAGACAACATGAAAAAACGTATATATGTGTATATGCTCTTTAGTACAGAGGAATCACTAAGTTTGTGTCCTGGCCTGGGCCACTTAGGGAAAAAACCTCCCTCGGCCAGGAACGCACAGCTGCGCTGGCTTTCAGGCAGGTCATGGGGAAGAGGGTCTGGATTTATACCCCCAGAGGAGAATTCCCCAAAGTTGGAATAATAGGGGGTTCTAGGCTGGCAAGAAACCTAACTGGAGGGGCGGACGCTGCACTCAAGCCAAACCGGACCCACAACAAACACAGCTCTGCTGGAGTGGAGCTCAGGACCCAGGCCCGCCGGCCCGGGCGGGAAGCTGCCCGCGCCGCCCCACGAGCCCACAGGGCCACAGGCCTGAACTTCAGACACAGACCAGTCAACCCTAGACATTAGGTCTGAAATTACTAAAAGCATAAAGAAAAGCGTTAAAAACTTAAGAAAAACCCATGACATGCACGCACATGCACGAAATAGATTTGAAGGGAAAAATTCCAGTAATGAAAAATACAGTTACTGAAAAAACTCACTGGGCAATGATATTAAAGAGAGACAGACAGACACTGGACACAGCTGGAGAGAAAACGGACACCACACGTGGACACGAAACCCCAGGGAAAGACGAGATCTTAGAGCAGCCAGAGAGGACACGGATCGCCCTCAGCAGCAATGGGAGCCGGAAGACCACGGGCCCCTGCCCCCCGCGTCCTGGAAGATCCAGGTGCCAGCCCAGAGTTCCCCAGCCAGCCAGAGGAAGGGTGTCACAGAGGCTGTGCAGGCCGAGAAGACCTACTGCCGGCGAGACAGCCTGAGGAACCCGATGGAACGTGCCTCGCGAAGGCGCCCGGGGGGAGGAGCGTACGGCGCCCGGGGGGAGGAGTGTGGGGCGCCCAGGGGGAGGAGTGTGGGGCGCCCAGGGGGAGGAGCGTGGGGCACCCTGGAGGAGCACGCGGGGAGGACTCATCAGCGACAGGCGCGTCTGCAGAAGCGCAAACTGCAAGACGTAGCAGAAACAGTGGCCAATCCGGTGGTGGCACAGAAACAGGAACTAAAATTGGAGGGGGGGGGATCAGAAGTCAGACTGATGAGCTATTCAGCTCGGGTGAAGGGTGAGAACGCCGATCGGCCTTTGCCAGTCCCAGGCACGGATCAGAACGCCCCGTAACCACCACCACAGGAGAAGAGCAGGCAGAAGTAAAACAACTGGATGTACAGGAAAACTTGATACAAAAAAGGAAGAAGAGGAGGAAGAAAAGTACAAGCTGAGATCAACAGAAAGTATCAAATAGGAGAGTAAAAAATCCGAATGTAATCATCTCCCAAATCCAAAGAGAGGCACTTGGGCAATTACAGTCCTAGATTCTCAGAGTGGCTAAAACCATTCACATCTTGTACCTACAAAAGTCCCCCCCGCCCCCGTCCCCCAAAAAAAGAGCTCAGAGAGGCAGACGGTAAAAGGATGGAAAAAAGATACCAAATAAGTCCTCATCAAAGAAAACCGGAATGATGACATTAATATCGGACACAGCGGTCAGGGGAGAGGCAGACGCACAGCTGAGGCGGCCAGGGTGTGACGTGAGGACACGGAGAGTGAGACACACTGGTCCAAACCTGTGTGCTTCCAGACAGAGCGTGGCCCACGGGCCCCGGGGCCCGACACGCCCACGGCCACAGTGGGAGAGTCTCACGCACCTCTCAGTAAGCGACCGGGTAAGAAGTTGGGACGGATGCGCTAGAAACTCGCACAGCACAGCCAGCAAGTTCGATGGAACGGACCGCCTCCAATCGGAGCATATTCTCTTCAAGAAAACGCAGAATGCTGAACAAACGTGACGGCCTACAAAGGAAATCTCAGGAAACGCCAGGCCAGGTCCGTCAGGAGCTCGCTGGCACTGGAAAGCCCCTGAGTGAAACCTGAGCCGTCACCTGTTTGTAAAGATAAAGTCCTACTGGAAAGCGGCCGGGCCCGGTCTACACCAGCAAAATGGAGTGGCTGTTCAAAGCCCAAAACATTAACTGTCCGGCATTGATAGACAAGGTTCCTGACCCCAGTTCTAGATCACACAGGCAACAGTATCTGACCACAGATCAGCCACGTTAGAAATTGAGACCATCGGGATAGTCTTAAAACCCTGTGTGTTTGGAAACTTTATGACTACCATTAAAAACCATCAAACAAGGAAAGGTAACAAATCAAAATCTGATGAACAATGAAAATTGTCCTGTAACAAAAATGCTGTATCTTAAAACGCCTGTTCGTGGCAATTTACAGCTAGAGCGATACTTAGATCCTTACATCTAAAAGTCAGAAATGAATGGGCTAAGTACTCAACACAGTTACAAAAAGAACGGGATAATTTCAAAGGAATCAATAAGGAAAATTAATGAAATCAAAACCAAAGAAGATAAAGGAATTAAGAAACCCAAAAGTTGCTTTTTAAAAATGGCACCAGACAAAGCGTAGAAAGG
The DNA here is from genome assembly GCA_004023845.1 of Helogale parvula. NCBI lineage: Eukaryota > Metazoa > Chordata > Mammalia > Carnivora > Herpestidae > Helogale > Helogale parvula. Next base: position 1,425 of record PJEM01013410.1, on the reverse strand, counting down.
AGAAATCAAGGGAAAAAAGAGAGAAGTCACAAAAAACATGAAGAATGGAAAGAGAGACATCCTTAAGAAAAAAAAAGAAAAAAGGACAGAGGGGTAATAAGGGACATTACAAGGACATCGGAACTAATTAAAACGACATGTGATGCGGAATCAGAAGGACTGTGCGCAGCGACTCTGGGTGCCTGGTGCTCTCACAGCCTCAAGCTGCGGACAACAAAGTTAAAACGCCAGCCTGCCGTGACTTTCAGGCACGGCCAGACGGGACAGCAGGCGGAACCAAGTCCCAGAGCAACAGCCAGAACACCACGCCGCTCTGCGCTCTACGGGTGAGGCCGGAGCTCACTTACCGGAGGGATGGAGGGCGGACGGGTAGAAATCCACGGGGGCCCGCGTTGGGGGGATCCGCGGGTCCATGTAGGAAGGCATCATCATCCACCTGGGGTCGAAACCCAGCATCTGGGGGTGGTGGGGGTAGAAAGTCCGCTGCGGGTGGGAAGGTGGGGGGTACACCGGCTGCCAGTGCTGCATCTTGTACAGGTGCTCCTGGGGGGGGAAGAGCAGGTCAGACAGGGGCCTCGGGGCAGAGACTGTGCATGTGTACACATCCCCCCCACACACACCATGCACTCTCACACATATACCCCATACACGTACATCACACCCACACCCACACCCAGTCACACTACTCCCTGGCTTTAGGAGTCTCTGACGGCGCCCCACAGCCCTCCGTGGAACAGCCCGCTCCCACCAGGCGCCACGTGACCTGCCCAACTAGCCACCAGCGTCCCTGCGCACGACAGCCAGCCGACACGGGGCCCTGCCTACACCCTGGGCCCTCCGACTAGGAAGCTTCCTGCTCCCTCCACCCCGGATCACCCCTGCTCTTTGTTCAGGTTCCCACCTAAAACGCCCTGCCTCTGCTCTGCGACACCGGGCCTTCCCCCCTGTAGCACTAACAGCAGGTGGTTGTCTGGGGCCGCTGGTCTCCCTTGCAAAACCATAAGAGACTCCACACCAAGTTCACTGCGCAAATGGATGAAGGTCGGCAAAACCTTCAAAGTCTGGTCCTTGACCCGGGGAGGGCTCAGGTCCAGCCCCGCCCCTCCGCACCATGACCTCAGGGCTGCCCCTTCAAGGGCACCCAGAGCCAGCATGCTGGCAGGACTTGGGTGCAGAGTCAGACAGGAAAAGTGGACCCGGCCGCACCCTTCCCATCTGCGAACTAGAGGGCCCGGGCTGGACTCCCAGGCCGGCTCTGTGGGCACTCACCTGCACTCACTAAACACAGCTCTCGGCTGGGGGCCTCCATCTGGACCCCAGGCCCCCCAGGGCACCTGACCAGACAGTCTGTCCGCCAGCCTCCACTGGCCGTCCTGGGGCTTTCAGACGCCTTTCTCTTCCTAAGGAAGGACTTCCCCGTCCTGG
>PJEM01013409.1:0-34105 GCA_004023845.1 Helogale parvula | reverse complement strand
GTAACATAGTGCTGGAAGTCCTAGCATCAGCAATCAGACAACAAAAGGAAATAAAAGGCATCAGAATTGGCAAAGAAGTCAAACTTTCTCTTTTCGCAGATGACAATAATTATTTTAAATGTAGATGGAATAAATGCTCCAATAAAAAGACACAGCATCTGAAATAGATGGAAAAACAAACTCCACCTACATACTGTCTACAAGAGACCCGTCTCAAGACATTCACACTGAAAGTGAAGGGATAAAAAAAAAATTTACCATGCAAACTATAGTGAATCAAAAAGCCAACATAGCTAACCTTACATCAGACAAAAGAAAGATTGAAGCAAAGACTGTACTTCAGGCAAAGAAGAGCATTACATAATGATAAAGAAATCAACCCAACAAGAGGATATAACAGTTGCAAATATCCATCCAATACTACAGCACCTAAATAGATAAGTAAAATGTTAATGAATATAAAGAGAGAAATTGATTGTAATATGATATTACTAAGGGACTTACCACACTTACATCAATGGATAAATCATCCAGGCAGAAAATCAATAAGAAAACAGTGTCCTCATATGATATATTAGACTAGATAAACATAACAGATATATACAAATCATTCTATCTAAAAACAACAGAATACACATTCAAGTGCACATGGAACATGCTTGAGGATATGTTAGTCTTGCAGATGCCTGTGAGGCCATAAAACAAGTCTCACTAAATTTAAGGAGACTGAAGTCATACAATGCATCTTTTCTGACCAAAACAATATGAGATTAAAAATCAATCACAAGAAAAAAACTGGCATAAAACAAACATGTGGAAGTTAAACATAATAATGCTAAATAACCAGTGGATCAAAGAAGCAATAAAGAAGAAATTGAAATATAAGTGGAAAGAAGTGACAATGAAAACACAGCAGTCTAAAATCTTTTGGATGCAGTGAAAGTAGGACTAAGTGGGAAATTTATAGAAATAGAGCAGCACTTCAAAAAATACAAGAAAAAGCTAAGATAAACAATTTTAACTTACATGGAAAAGAAGAAAAAACAAAGTTTAAGGTGAACAGAAGAAAATAATAAGGATCAAAGAAGAACTAAATGACATAGAGACTAAAAAATTGAAAAAGAAAAAACAATGAAACCAAGAGCTAGTTCATTGAAAAGAGCAACAAAATTGATAAACACTTAGCCAGACTCATCAAGAAAATAAATAAATAAATAAATCAGAAATTAAAGAGGAAAAGTAACAACTCATAACACAACAATTAAAAAATTAAAGAATGCTATAAAAATTATATGCCAACAAATGAGGGAACTTAGAAGAAATGGATAAATTTCTAGACATATACAATCTCCCAAACAGTAGCAGGAAGAAACAGAAAATCTGGACAGATTGATCAATAGTAAGGAAATTGAATCAGTAATCAAAAAGATACGAAAAAATAAGTCTAAAACCAGATAAATTCACAGATGAATACTACCTAGCAGTTAAATAAAATTTAGTGTATATTATTCTCAAAATATTATAAAATATAGAAGGGAAGGAAAGCTTCCAAATGCATTCTACAAGGTTGGCCTTACCATGACCATTACTAAAACCAAAGACACCCCCACAAAGAAAAGCACTGACCAATATCCCTGATGAAAATGGACACAAAAATCCTCAGGTAGCATTATCAAACAACATTAAACATTACTTTAAAATGATTGCTCACTAAGATCAAGTGAGATTTATTCCAGGGATGAAAGGAAATTTCAGTATTTCCAAACTGATTGATATGATACAACACACCAGCAAAACAAATGATGAGGGAAGATGGAAGAAAGGTAGGAAGACCTAGTCTTCGCTCATCCCACAAAAACAAATAAATAACTATCAAATAATCCTAAACACCTCAGAATTTGACCTAAATACTGACAGAAAAACTTTAACAACTGAAAGAGAGAAGAGACACAGTGAAGAATGTACAAAGTGTGGAGGTGTGGTTTAGGGGAGGAATGGATAGCAATGCTGCAGAGAGGAAAGATCCATGGTTTCAAAGAAGGGCAAGAGAGAGACAACCACACAAGGGAATGCACAAGAACTTTTCTCCAAAGCCAAAGTTTTAGAATATGAGATGGCCTTAATTTCATGAGTACTTACAATCAGCATGACTTAAAGCCCAAAACATTAAAAGTCTGCATGCTGAGCTGGGATAAAGCATAGAGGTCATTGCACCACTCCTGGAGAGACAGCAGGCAAAAGACCTGGATATAGACATGAAGGAAACAGCAATCCAAAAACCCATGGAGCATCCAGTGTGGAGATTATTTTTTCTTCTCTGAGCACTTCCCTGAGAGTCACTGTTCATGGAAAAGCCTCTCTGGGAACAAAGGAGCTGGCTGGTGCCATTTCCCTATCTCAGAATAAACACAGAGCCACCTGTGGGAAGCAGCACAGTACAGACACTGGCTGTTTTGCTTATACCAAGTCTCAACCCCTAATTTCAGGGAGTGGGGATTCCTTCTCAGTCAAACTTGCCTAAATCCCAGCACAGTAGGACCGTGTCCCAGAAGACCAGCACAATCCCACCCGAACCGTATCTCCAGCCTAAATAGTGCTACAGGCCCCAGTTCTGGTGGAAGTAGTATCAAGTCTCATCTCAAGCAGACGAGGACATCTAGTTAAAACTTGCCACATTCAAGCCAGGGTCCAAAGAGTGCCCATAGCAGATAAGGAGAGCTTATTCAGACAACTGTCCTAAAGGAGAGAGCAGTGAAAACACAACAGCAGAGCACACGTGGCACACATCAGAGATATTCCCTTAAGTACTAGGCTCTGGACACTCTAAGACCTCTCTTCATAAACTCATACTTTTAAGAGCAGCAAACTTGGCTTTTATAACACAGAGAAGAAGTTAGAAACTTAGAAAAAATGAAAATGGAGGAACTAATCACAAATGAAAAACAAGATAAGGCGATGACCAGAGATATAAGTGGAACAGATATAAGTAACATGTCTGGTGGAGAAATTAAAGCAGCAATAATAAGGATAATAACTGGGCTTGAGAAAAGATTGGAAGACATCAATGAGACCTTTAGCACATGGAGAAAATCTGCAGCCAAGGATAATCTCTCCAGCAAAGCTATCATTCAGAATAGATGGAGAGATAGTTTCACAAACAAACAAATAAAATTTTCATGACCACAAAACCAGCCTTGAAAGAAACATTAAAGGGGATTCTTTGCATGGAAAGGAGAGAACAAAATTGACAAAGAAGAAAGGATCAGAGAAAATCTTCAAATACAATGACAAAACAAGTGATAAAATAGCAAAACATACATACTTACCAACAATTACTTTGAATGTAAATGGACTAAACACTCCAACCAAAAGATATAAGGTGTCAGAATGAATAAAAACACAAGGCCCACCAACATGATGCCTACAATAGACTAACTTTAGACCTAAATACACCTGCACATTGAAAGGAAAAAGATGGAAAAAAATTATCACGCAAATGGATGTTGTAAGAAATCTGGAGTATCAATACTTATATGAGACAAACTAGACTTTAAAACAGACTACAAAAGGAGATGAAGAAGGACACTATATCATAATAAAGTGGACACACCAAGATCTAACCATTGTAAATATTTACACACCCAACATGGGGAACCCGAATACATAAAAGAGTTAATAACAATTGTAACAGAAATAATCAATAGTAATACAATAATAGTAGGGAAATTCATTCCACTTACATCAATGCACAAATAGTTTCATCAGAAAATCAATAAGGAAACAGTTGTTTTCAATGACACATTGAACCAGATGGACTTAACAGATATATTCAGAACATTTCATCTTACAACAACATATTACACATTCTTTTAAAGTGTACATTGAACTTTCTCCAGAATATATCACACATTAGGCCACAAAAAGAGTCTCAACAAATTGAAAAAAAAAATCATGCATTTTTTCTGAACATAGTCCATTGAAACTAGAAATCAACTACAAGAAAAAAATCTAGAAAAACCACAAAAACTTGGAGGATAAAGAATATGCTACAAAACAATTAATAGACCAACCAAGAAATCAAAGCATAGAACATAAATTACTGAAAACAAATGAAAATTACAATGCACTACTCCAAAGTCTTTGGGATGCAGCAAAAGTGGTTCTAAAAGGGAAGTTTATAACACAGTTCTACCTCAACAAGCAAGGGAATTCTCAAATAAACAACTTAATCTTTCACATAAAGTCTCTAGAAAAAGAGCAACAACAAGAACAAAAAATAAAACTCAGCAAAAGTAAGGAAATAATACAGATTAGAGGAGAAATAAATTATAGAGAAATTAAAATTAGAACTAATTAATGAAATCAGGAGCTAATTATTTGAAAGAAATCAACAAAATTTATAAACCTCTAGCAAGATTCATCAAAAAAAAAGAAATAAGAGAACTCACATTAAGAAAATTACTAATGAAAGAGAAGTAACAACCAATGCCATAGAAATATGAACAATTACAACAGAATATTATGAAAACCTACATGCCAACAAATTGGGTGACTTAGAAGAAATGGACAAATTCTTAAAAACTTATAACACATGAATAATACAGAAAGAATAAGTAGAAAATTTGAATAGACCAATTCATTGCTGAACAGACCAGCAATGAAATTGAATTAGGAATTAAAATCTCAAAAAATAAAACCCCAGGAGCAAATAACTTTACAGGCAAATTATAACAAACATTTAAAGAAGCATTAGTATCAATTCTTCTAAAATTATTCCAAAATATATAGACGAAGGAAAACTTTCAAATTTATTTGGAGAAGGAGCCAAGATGGTGGAACATTGTGTAAGTCTTTTTTCTGTCTCAAATACATGAAATACAGCCAGATAAATACTAAATCAGAAAACTGATTTGAGGATTAACACAATAATATGCACAACCTGAATCACAGAAGTCACCAGATACGCACTGCAGAGAGGTGAACTGGGGGACAGTGGAGCCATGGAGGGCAGGGAGCTGTTTTTGCTTGCGGAGAAGGGCAGAGACAGGGAGAGAATATGGGGAAAGCACCCCACACAAAAGCAGCTGGAGAGAAGGTAGAAAAGTGGAAACAGCCACAGGGACTGAATTAAAGGGAGAAAGGAGAAAAGGGAGGGTTTAAATTACATGAAGACTCTATAAACAGGGCGAGTGCAGAGTCTGAAACTCTGCAGCTCAAATACCTAGTGGTGCTCTGGCGGAAGGGGCAAATTCCCAGGCGAAGAATGGGTCTGGGAGATGCTCAGGCCACACATGATTTTCCATAATCCCTGAAATGCTGCTGCTATATGATTGCCTTAACTTTTTCTGGGGCGGGCTGTCACCCAGCTGCAAGTCTCTGGACATCATCAGCAGCAAGGTCCTCCAAACATTTCTGGCTACAGCTGGCAGCAGACCAGTGCTTGGTAAGACCTCCCCCCCCCCCAGAAGATCTAAGCAGGTCAAAGTCACAATCCCTCAGAAGTGAGGGGTCTGGAAACACAACCACATCTCAGATAAAACTCAGGAAGGAGGTGCCACCTGGCATCCTGATGGCATGGTCACAGATGGTGTAAAAGCAGGAAATCAGGGAGTGGACAGAGACCAGAGACAAAGGATGGGGGCACAATTTCTGGTCAGGGAAAGCATGAAGTTCTGATAAGAGACTGGATAGCTGAGTGATGCCATTTTCACCCCACCCATACGTGTGCATACACATCTACAGGGGCCACAACATACCACCCCAGTTTGCTAATCAGCTCCATCAAGTGGAGAACGGAGTCCTTACAATAAGCCCTGCCCAACTGGGCCAACTTCTCTCTTCAGGAACACCACAAATCTCTCCACCTGTCATATATTTATATGGATTATAAAGTGTTTCATAGTTTGTCTTCTAAAGGAAAATGATGTAACATCAATCATATTTCAGTTGGTCCCCTGACCAAAACATTCAATTTTCTTTTTTTTCTTTTTTCTTTCCTTTTACTTGAATACAGAAAAAAAAAAAAGTTTTAGTTTCAATTTTTATTAAGAATATTTTCCATTATTTTTACGAATAGTATTTTTGTAAATATTTCAAGTTCTATATAACTTCCATCATTTCAAGTTATTCTATTTCATTGATTTCATTTTATCAAATTTTCAAACGTTTCCTTTCTTTTTTTTTCTGTTTCCCTTTTATCTCTAATCAGTCAAGTTTCTTTCAATAACCAGACCAAAACACACATAGGATTTAGCATCATTTGTTTGATTTTGTGTGTGTGTGTGTTGTTTTCATTTTTTAATTTAAATTTTTTACCTTATTAATTACTTTTATTCCTTCAAAATTATGAAGAAGGAATTCATCTCAAAAGAAAGAGCAGGAAGAAACGATAGCCAGGGAATTAATCAACACAGATACAATCAAGATGACTGAACCAGAATTTAGAATCATGATAATAAAAACAGTAGCTGGGGTGGAAAATAGATTAGAATCTCTATGGAGATAAAAGAAGTAAAAGCTAGTCAGGATGAAAAAAAGTGCTATAACTGAGCTGCAATCTCAAATGGATGCCATGGTGGCAAGGATGAAAGAGGCAGAGAAACGAAACAGTGATATAGAGGACAAACTTATGAAGATTAATGAAGCAGAAAAAAGAGGGAGACGAAGGCAAAATAGCATTGTTTAAGGCTAAGAGAAATCAGTGACTCACTTAAAAGGAACATCAGAATCATAGGGATCCCATAAGACGAAGAAAGAGTAAAAAGGGTAGAGCGTAATGTGAGCAAATCATAGCAGAAAACTTTCCTAACCTGGGGAGAGACACAGATATAAAAACCCAGGAACCACAAGGGTCACCACAAGATTCAACGAAAACTGACCATCAACAAAGTATATCATAATCAAATTCACAAAATACTCATGCAAAAAAAGAATCATGAAAGCAGCAAGGGAAAGAAAGTCCTTAACCTACAAAGGAAGACAGATTAGGTTTGCAGCAGACCTATCCACAAAATCATGGCTGGCCAAAAAGGAGTAGCAGGATATATTCAATGTGCTGAATCAGAAAAAAAATTGTAGCCAAGAATTCTTTATCCAGAAAGGCTGTCATTCAAAATAGAAGAAGAGATTAAAAGTTTCCCAGACAAACAAAAATTAAAGGAGTTTGTGGCCACTAAACCAGCCTGCAAGAAATTTTAAGGGGGATTCACTAAGGGAAGAAAAGATGAAAAAAAACAAAAGACCAAACGCAAGAAAGACTAAAAAGGACCAGAGAACATCACCAGACACTCCAACTCTACAAGAAACATAATGACAATGAACTCATATCTTTCAATACTTACTTTAAATGTCAAGAGACTAAATGTTCCAATCAAAAGACAAAGATTAACAGAATGGATAAGAAAACAAGACTTATTTATATGCTCTTTACAAAGGACTCACTTTAGACCTAATGACACCTTCAGATTGAAAGTAAGGGAATGGAGAAACATCTATCATGCTAATGGTCACCAAAAGAAAGCCAGGGTAGCCATACTTATATCCTACAATCTAGACTTTAAAATACAAATTGTAACACAAGATGAAGAAGGGAATTATATCATAATTATGGGTCTATCCACCAAGAAGACATAACAATAGTAAACATTTGTGCTCCAAATGTGGAAAGACCCAAATATATAAATATTTAATCACAAACATAACAAAATTCATTGATAATAAATAAAAACCATAATAGTAGAGGACTTCTACATCCCACTTATAGTAATGGACAGAACATCTAAACAGAAAATCAACAAGAAAACAATGACTTTGATTGACACATTGGAAGAGATGGACATAACAGATATTTTCAGAACATTTCATCCTATAGCAGAGGAATATATGTTCTTCTCCAGTGCACATGGAATGTTCTTCAGATTAGATCACATACTGGGACACAAATCAGCCCTCAACAAATACAAAAAGATTGAGATCATACAATACATATTTTCAGACCACAATGCTATTAAACTCAAAATCAACCACAAGGAAAAATTTCAAAAGATAACAAATACTTACAGACTAAAGAACATCCTACTAAAGAAAGAATGGGTTAACAGAGAGGTTAAGGAAAAAATTATAAATTAGATGGAAGCCATTGAAAATGATAACACTGCAACCTAAAGCCTCAGATGCAGCAAAGGTGGTCACAAGAGGGAAGTATATAGTAATCCAGGCCTTCCTAAAGAAGGAAGAAATGTCTCAGATACAGAACCTAACCATATACCTCAAAGAGCTGAAAAAAGAACAGCAAACAAAACCACAAAACAGCAGAAGACTGAAAATAATAAAGATTAGAGCAGAAATCAATGCTATTGAAACAACAACAGATCAGTAGAACAGATCAATAAAACCAGCAGCTGGTTCTTTGAAAGAACGGACAAAATTGATAAACCACTAGCCAGTTTGACTAAAAACAAAAGGACGCAAATAAATAAAACCAAGAATGAAAGAAAAGAGATAACAACAAAATAGCAGAAATACAAATAATAATAAGAGAATATTATGAGCAGTTTATGGCAATAACATTGGCAATCTGGAAAAAATAGACAAATTCCTAGAAACATATAAACTACCAAAACTGAACAGGAAGAAATAGAAAATTTGAACAGACCTGTAACCAGTAAAAAATAAAATTAAAAATTCTCCCAAAAAACAAGAGTCCAGGGCCAGATGGCTTTCCAGGGGAATTCTACCAAACATTTAAGGAAGAGTTAACACCTTTTCTCTTGAAGCTGTTCCAAAAAAATAGAAATGGAAGGAAAACTTCCAAACTCTATCTAGGAAGCCAGCATTACCTTGATTCTAAAATGTGACTCCCACTAAAAAGGAGAACTATAGACCAATCTTCCTGATGAACATGGATGCAAAAATATTCAACAAGATATTAACTAACCAGACCCAACAATACATTAAAAAAGTTATTCACCACGGCCAAGTGGGATTTACACTTTGGGATGCAGGGCTGGTTCAATATCTGCAAAACAATCAATGTGATTCATCACATCAATAAAAGAAAGGACAACAACCACATGATCCTCTCAATAGATGCAAAGAAAACATTTGACAAAATACAGCATCCTTTCTTGATAAAAACCTTTACAAAAGTAGAGATACAAAAATCATACATTGAGATCATAAAATCCATATGTGAAAAACCCAATGCTAAAATCATTCTTAATGGAGAGAACCTGAGAGCTTTTCCCTTAAGGTCAGGAACAAGACAGGGATGTCCACTCTCACCATTGGACAACAGTGTATTAGAAGTCTTAGCCTCAGCAATCAGACCACACAGAGAAATAAACGGCATCCAAATTGGCCAGGAAGAGGTCAAATTTTCACTCTTCACAGATGACATGATTCTTTATATGGAAAACCCAAAAGATTCTACACATAAGTACTTTAAATGTAAAGATAGTAAATTATCCAATCAAAAGACACAGAATGGCTGAATGTATAAAAAGTAGAATCCATCAATAGTGCCTGCAAAAAAGCAGTTTAGACTGAAATACGCAAAGACAGTGAAGAGATAGAAAAAGATATTTGAAGCAATGGTAATGCACCACCCAAAAATCCAGGGGACAGATCGATAGATTTTGTCCAAAATTTGTTTACATTTAAAAAAAGATTAGCTAACAAAGTCTCTTATGAATGTGGAAAGAGGAAAAATTTCCATGCACTAGTTATGGGATTATAAATTTGTACAGCCAGTATGGAAAACAGTATGGAGGGTTCTCAAAAAAATTAAAAATAGAACTATCATATGATCCTACAATTCCACTCCTAGGAATCCTATGAATAGATACAAAGGAAATGAGAACAGTATCTTGAAAAGATATTTGCAACTCCCCATGCCCATGGCAACATTATTTATAAAACTAAGACATGAGACCTAAGAGTCCATTGATGGTTGAATGGATAAAATTTTTTGGTGTTTTATGTGTTTAGTACACATATATAATAAGATATTATTCAGACCTAAAAAATAAGGAAATCAAATCATTTGTAAACAGATGAATGGACCTTAAAATCATTATGCTAATTTAAATAAGTCAGACCTAAAGGCAAATACTGTATGATGTCACTTTTATGTGGAGTCTAGAAAAACTCATAAGAAAAGAGATCAGAGTTGTGGTTATCAGAGGTGGATATTTGAAGGAGGGTTGGAGGAAGGAGGCTCAAAAAGTACAAACTTCCAGTTATAATATATATGACTACTAGGGATATAATGCATAACTTAATTACTATAGCTAGCAATGCACTACAGTAAATAAGAAAGTTGTCAAAGGAGTCAATTCTCAGTTTTCATAACAAGGAAAATATTTTTTCTTTGGTTTTCTTCTTTATTTTTATTATATTGATATGAAAATATAGAGATTAGCTCCTTCTATTGTAATCATTGCACAATACATATATACCAAACCATCATGCTGTATTCCTTAAACTTATATAGTGATATATGTCATTTTTTCTTAATAAAACTGTAAAAAAGTAAAAAAGTAAAAAAAACATTAAAATCATTAAAGTTGTGATATTTCCTTTGACTTACTTTGATGCACACATTTTATATATAGCTTAAAAATTATACACCATCTATATTTATGTGATCTGATTGATTTTTCCTTAATAGACCCAATCAATTGCTTCTTTGCTTTGATATCACTGTCTTTTTCTCTTTCATAAACATGCATAGATTGAAGTGGTGGCAGCCAGTTCACAACCTAGTGAACACACACACACACACACACACACACACACACACACACACAAAACCAGTCACAGTACTCCCTAGTGGGCTGACTTCAAAGGCTTTGAATGAGTTTGGAAATTAAAGGATTCTGCTTTGTATATAGCCAGTTTACTATGGCCCTCCAACTTTTATCCATCACAAAACTCATAAATTATTCTACAGAAACTGGTTAAATGCTCAACAAGCTGTGTCCTTTTTCTTAGAACAGGAGGACTATGCCTTTCTCACTCCCTTACAGTTAGGCTGAGACAATATTACTGTTATGAAATGTTCCATGCAGTGATCAGAATGGATGGAACTATTATGAGATAAAAAGAAGGTCTTAGAGGCAAAGCTTGAAAGAACGCTTAATAAGAGAGCCTCCTCATCTGATGTGAAGGAGAAATTGTTTTAAAAAGTTTAGATTGGGAGATTTACTTGTTACCATATCTAATATTTAACTAGGATATCGCCCCAATTGAAAAAGGCCAAACCAAAGACTGAAGCTAAAATGACTTCCCAAGTCTGAGATTTTGTTGGGTGACTGCCATTGCTTGCACTTCAGTAACCTTTTACATATCCCTTAGATCTGACCCATGGCATAGTTAGCACCGTGGATATTTGTGAGTAGACAAACTCAGATCTTTTAGAATTTAAAACTAATTGTATCAATCACACAGGGTTCTCCAGAGGAGATGAACACATGTACACACATATATACATACGTGGGATATATATTGGATATTAGAATACATATTGAATATATATACAAAAAGATATATATAGAGAGAGACAGAAAAAGAGGCAGAATGATTTCAAGGAATTGGTTCACACAATTGCAGAGATTGGTAAGATTGAAATTTGTAGAGCTGATATGACTGGAAATTCAGACATGAGTTGAAGGTGCAGAATTGAGGCATAATTTCTTCTTTGGGAAACCTCTGATATTGTTCTCTTTTAAAATTTTTAATGTTTTTTTTTTTTTTGAGAAAGAGAGACAGACAGAGTGTGAGCAGGGGAGGATCAGAGAGAGAGGGGGGGACACAGAGTCTGAATCAAGCTCCAGGCTCTGAGCTGAAAGCACAAAGCCTGATGTGGGGCTCAAACTCACAAACCGTGAGATCATGACACAAGCTGAAGTTGGACGCTTACCCAACTGAGCCACCCAAGCACCCCACTTTTGGTTTTGTTCTTAAGTCATTTTAAGTGAGTGGATATTGTCCATACACATTATCCAGAGTAATCTCTTATACTTATGATAAACTGATTATACATGTTAACGACACTACAAAATATGTTTTCAGTAACATATAGTTTACTGTTTGATTAAGGAGCTGAATATTATATCCCTTGCCAAGTTGACACATAAAACTAATCATGACACTCCCAACAACTTGATTTCTCTTCAAACTCTGAGTTTATAGCTTGCTTTAAACTTTTAAAAGTGTTTTGCATATGTCTAAACCCGAGGCCAGGTCCCGGCGCGCTGGTCCCCGGCGTTCGGCTGCACCTATTTCGTCCCCCCCGACTGGCAGGGCAGAGAATCGGCACGTGTTCTTCTCCTGAAGGAGGGAGAGAAAAAGGGGGCAGGAGAGGGGGACGCAGAGAGTAAAGACACAACTCACGGTTTCTGATCAGGCAGAAGAGAGAGAGAGTTTATTGAGAAAACTGTCTCATATATTTTTAGGGCGGAACAAACAACGTAGCTGACCTACGTCAGATACTAGGTAAACAGAGTCAAATGAATATTCAAAAGACGCGCCCAGACTTGCCTTCAGCAAATGCTGGGGGGAAATACGGTTTTGATCTTTTATGCACCTTGCCACTCTACGTCTGTCGCAGCAAGACAGACGACAAAGTTATTTTTGGCCATCTCCAGCTTCCAGATGCAAATCTTGTTTACTGGTTCACTCTCTGGAGGAGTGATAATCCTTGCCTGAGGCAGGCAGTCTCCGACATGCATATATATATATATATATATATATATATATATATATATATATATATACATATATATGCATTTTTGGTTTTTACATTTTTAAATTTTAATGTTTATTTATTTTTTTACCACCACCTCCCTTCCTCCTCCCCCTCTCCTTATGCAATGTTTATTTACTTTTGACAGTAAGAGAGTGAGCATGGGAGGGACAGAGAGAGGGAGACAGAGGATCTGAAGCAGGCTTTGTACACACAGCAGAGAGCACAAAGCAGAGCTCAAACTCGTGAACCGTGAGATCATGGCCTGAGCTGAAGTCAAACGCTTAACCAACAGGGATGTCCGAATGTTATACGTTTTTCACAGTGGTACAGCTACAAGAGTAACCATAAGACAATGTCCATGACATGAAACTTAAATCTTATTCATGTGTGATCTTCTTAAAATATGCTCATCTATTATTGACCACATAAAAATACAGCACTCTCCCTTCTCGTGGACAATAATATAAAGGACAAATAAAAATTCCTAAGCATTTGTCATTTCTGTTTCAATAACATTAATTGCTCAAAATAATTTAAGTTTCATGGAATTTTAAAAATGTCATTATCACTCCATTTCAGATATAGGAAAATTATTTCTTCTCTATTGTCATTTGCCTGTTTCCTGACTTCACTTTATTTGATTTAATTATCTCTTCCATGGTTGGTATTAAAATAAAAAAAAACTGAAAATAATTAAGGATTCATGAATTTTTTAGCAGCAAAGTCTGTTAATTTCAATGATAATGGATCGTATGAGAATATTAAGATATAATTTAACTTATTTCAGATATATGAATTTCCAAGTAATATCAATTGTTAGGTAATTATTTAAATTACCACTATTAACAATGGGTTTGGGAAAATGAGTTTTTTAAGAAAAAGTGTAGGATGAACAATGTTGATTCTCAACTTCATCAGTCACAAATTTCCAAGTTATATTAAACAAAAGGCTCCCCCTTTTATATTGTTTCTAAAATGAGGATGCTTAATATCAATATATTTCATGTAAATAATTACATTTCCCTGAATATCATGCACTCCCCATTTGCAGGGAAAAATAAGCACTTATGAACAGTTCAAAAAATTCAGCAAGAATTGAATGCAACTAATTAATACATTTTTTTAAAGCCAACCACCCTTGATAGATAAATAATTTTTGGCTGCATATTCTTACCATTCAGCTCATTGAAGATTTCTTGCAACTCCCTTCTAGCCTGCCAAGTTTCAATGGATAGGTCAGCTGCTAAGCTTATGTGTTCACCCTTGTATGTTAAGAAACTTATGTCCCTAGATGCTTTCAGAATAGTATTCATATCTTTGTATGTTCACTATGATATATTATGGCATTGACCTGTGTTGTTTATATTTTAATGATTTATTTATTTTTGAGAGAGTGAGAGAGAGCAAGGGAGGGTCAGAGAGAGAGGGAGACACAGAATCCAAAAACAAGGCTCCAGGCTCTGAGTTAGCTGTCAGCACAGAGCCTGACACAGGGCATGAACCCACAAACTGCGAGATCATGACCTGAGCCAAAGCTGGATGCTCAACCTACTGAGCCACCCAGACACTTTAGTTTTGTTTATTTTGAGGGAGATTCTCTGTGCCTCGTGTACTTAAATGCCTGGTTCCTTCTTGAGATTAGGGAAATTTTCAGCTATAATTTGTTCAAATAAACCTACTCCCATTTTTCCTCTGCTCTTCTTCTTCTGGGACTGCTATGATGTGGGTATTATTTCGCTTTATGCAGTTGCTGAGTTCCCTAAGTCTGCCTCCATGACCTTATAGTATTCTTTCCTTTTAATTCTCAGCTTCACTCTTTTCCACAATTTTATCTTCAATATCAACTATTCTCTCCTCACTTCTTAAATCATCATTGTGACTATAACCAGTAAGGATTGCATCTCATTTTTAAAATTTTAAACTGACTAATTCTTAGGTATCCTATCTCTGTAGCATGGGATACTCTGATATCTTCAATTATTTTTCTTCAAGCCCAGCTGTTAGTCTTATGATTCTTGTTCTAAATTCTTCTTCAATATAACTTATATTTGTTTTTGAGCAAGTCCTTGCCTGTGGTTTTTTTCTTGGCCTTTTTTGGAGAGAATCTCTTCATATTTTGGCGAATTCAGCTAATTTTTTGTCTTTTGTAAATTGCACTGCTAGGAATTCACCCAAGGGATACAGGAGTGCTGATGCTTAGGGGCACATGTACCCCAATGTTCATAGCAGCATTTTCAATAGTAGCCAAATAATTGAAAGAGCATAAATATCCATCAACTGACAAATGGATCAAGAAGATGGGGTTTATATGTACAATTGAATACTACATGGTAATGAAAAAGCATGAAATCTGGCGATTTGCAGCATCGTGGTTAGAACTGGAGGGTATTATGCTAAGTGAAATAAGTCAAGTAGAGAAAGACAGGTCTCATATGTTTTAAGTCATATGTTGATATTTAGAAACTTAACAGAAGACCATAGAAGAGGGGGAAGGGAATAATAGGTAAGGAGAGGGAGGGAGGCAGACCATAAGAGACTCTTAAATACTGAAACAAACTGAGGGTTGATGTGGGGTGGGGGAGAGGGAAAATTAGGTGATGGGTATTGAGGAGGGCACGTGTTGGGATGAGAACTGGGTGTTGTATGGAAACCAATTTGACAATAAATTATATTTTTAAAAAAGGAGAAAAGAAAAATTAACAACAACAAAAAACACAACAAGAAGACAACTACAAAACTATAAACCTGATTCCAAAGAAGAAGAAAAGAAGAAGGAAAAGCCTATTCCAAAGAAAAGATAAAAAGAAATGTAAAAGTAAACTAACAAACAAAAAAACTATAAACCTGGTCCCAAAGAAGAACCTATTTCTACCGGTGATGCTATCATCACTCTGTGATAAATAGAGCTGATGCATGCAGAGTGCTGCCTGTGCTGGTCTTCTGATCAACAGAAAAGGATAGAAAACACATACATGGATCCACAATGATATATATGATCATCTAGTGTTTGGCAAAGCAGGAAAGTATATCCAATGGGGGGAAAAAGGCATTCTATTCAGTAAATGGTATTTGGGAAAATTGGGTGGTGACATGCAGAAGAATGAAACTGGACCAAGTTCTTACACCATACACAAAAATAAATTCAAAATGGATAAAAGACCTAACTGTGAGACAAGAATCCATCAAATCCTAGAGTAGAACAGAGGAGCCAAACTCTTTGACGTTGGCCAGAGCAATTTCTTATTAGACATGTCACTGAAAACAAGTGACATAAAAGCAAGCATAAACTATGGGGAATTCATCAAGATAAAATGCTTCTGCACAGCAAAGGAACCAATCAACAAAACTGCAGTTTACAGAAGGACAGAAGATATTTGCAAAAAACATATCTGATAAAGGGTTAATATCCAAAATCTATAAATATCTTATCAAATTCAATAACCAAAAAACAAACAATCTGTGAATAAATGAACAGAAGACATATAGATACTTTACCAAAGAAGGGTTCTAGATGGCTAGCTGACACTTGAAAAGACACTCAACGTTACTCTTCATTAAGGAAATATAAATAAAACCACAATAAGAAACCACCTTACACCTGTCAGAATGGCTAAAACTAAAAACACAAGAAATAGCAGCTGTTGGCGAGGATGCAGAGAAAGGGGAGCCCTCTTACACAGTTGTTGGGAATGCAAATTGGTGTAGCCAATCTGGAGAAAATTATGGTGATCCTTTATAAAATTAAAAATAGAACCACCATACAATCCAGCAATTGAACTATTATTAGGTATTTACCCCAAAGATACAAAAATACATATTTTTATAAAAATAATGTTTATTTTTGGGAAAGAGAGAGAGAGACAGAGTGCAAGAGAGGAAGGGGCAGAGAAAGAGAGACACCGAATCTGAAGCAGGCCCCAGGCTCTGAGCCATCAGCACAGAGCCCGATGCACTTGTGAACTGTGAGATCATAACCTGAGCTGAAGTCAGACACTTAACTGACTGAGCCACTCAGGCGCCCTACAAAAATACAGATTGGAAGGGGTACATTCACCCAATTTTTTACAGTAAAATTATCAATAGTAGCTAAAATATGGAGAGAGTCCAAATGTCCATCGACTGATGAATGGATAGAAGATGTGGTATATATATGCAATGGAATATTGCTCAGCAATGAAAAAGAATGAAAACTTGACACTTGCAATTACACGGATGGACCTAGAATGTATTATACTATGCAAACTAATTCAGAGAAAGACAAATACCATAAGATTTTACTAACATTTGGAATGTAAGAAACTGGATAGATGAACCTCTGGGAAGGGGAGAAAAACAGGAGAGAGAGGGAAACATACCATAATAATTCTTAATTATAAGAGAATAAAATGAGGGTTAATGGACTCAGGCGGATGGAAAATGTGCTAGATGGGTGACAGGTGTTAAGGAGGGCACTTGCAATGAATACTGGGTTTTGAATGTAAGTGATGAATCACAGAATTCTACTCCTGAAACCAATAGTGCACTGTGTTAACTAAAATATAAATAAAATAACAACAAATAAAGTCACCAAAAAATGTGTTCCTTTCACCTAAGAGACTGATAAAATAGAGTAAGCCAGAATTTTTCCAGGGAAAACAAACAAGCAAGGAAATAAGTTAACCCAATACTAAGTACTGATGCAATACTTTTTCTTGTAGAGTAAAATGCTTTAATCATTGTTTTCATCCCTTTACATACTACTTAAGTACACGAAGAAATAGTATACTAAATCCTTGGAGTTTTTCCTTTTTCTTTTACTTCTATTTACTGCTGTATTTTTTTTCTTTATGAAACCTCAAACTATTATTTTATTTTGTTTTTTACAATAATTATTTACTCTTTAATTGTTTGTTTCTTTAATACTTTAACTTATTGTCAACTTGGTTTCCATATAACACCCAGTGCTTGTCCCAACAAGTGCCCTCCTCCATGTCCATCACCCATTTTCCCCTCTCCCCCAACCCCTATCAACCCTGTTTGTTCTCTGTATTTAAGAATCTCTCACGGTTTGCCTCCCTCCCTCTCCTTAACTATTTTTTCTCCTCTTCTTCTCCCCTATGGTCCTCTGTTAAGATTCTCCTGTTTCACATATGAGTGAAAACATATGGTATCTGTCCTTCTTTGCCTGACTTATTTCACTTAGCATAATACCCTCCAGTTCCATCCATAATGCTGCAAATGGCCACATTTCATTCTTTTTCATTGCCAAGTAGCATTCCACTGTGTATAGAAACCCCACTTTCTTGATCCATTCGTCAGTTGATGGGCATTTAGGCTCTTTCCACGATTTGGCTATTGTTGAAAACACTGCTATGAACATTGGGGTGCTAGGAATTTGGCCAAAGGATACAGGAGTGAAACTATCATTTTAAAGTCAAAAAGGAGAGTAACTTCTACATTATTTTATCATTCAAATAGTAGTTTAGTCTAGGCATTATTTTCACCTTTAAAAATATGTGATTACTGCAAGAAAAATTAGTTGTAATTTAAATAAGTTTTTAAACCGACATAATTGAAGTAGCATTATGTTAGTCTCAATTACAACTAAATGATTTGATATTTATTGTAAAATATCAATGATTTGATATATATTGTAAAATAATCACCACAGTAAGTCTACTTAATATCCATCATGGTAAATACAATTTGTGTGTGTGTGTGTGTGTGTGTGTGTGTGTGTGTGTGTGTGTGTGTGTTTGTGGTAACTTGTAAGATTGAGTCTCCTAGAAACCTTCAAATATTGAATAGGGTATTAACTACATTTACCATGCAGTACATTATATTCACAATATATTTTATGACTGGAAGTTTTATACATTTTGACCATTTTCACTGATTTTGTCCACCTGCCACCACCTCATCTCTGGCAACCAACAAACTATTCTCTTTATCTGAGTTAAGGTTACTTTTATTTTGTTTCGTTTTGTTGTGTGTGTTTATATTCCACACACAAATGAGATCATATGGTATTTTTCTTTGTCTGAATTACCTCACTTAGCATAATACCTTTATATTGTCACAATGACAAGATTTCCTTTTTATGGCTAAGTAATATTTCATTGTGCATACATATACAATATTTTAAAAATATATTACTGACATAAAATTGACAATGCTATATTAGTTTCAGATGTAAAGCATAGTGAGTACAAAATTCTGCACATTATGTCGTGCTCATTACAGTAAGTGTGCCTATTATCTGTAACCATACAGTGTTATCACAATATCATTAACTATATTCCCTATGCAGTACAAATTTTTGCCATGACATTTATTATATAACTGGAATTCTGTACTTCTTATCTCATTCACTTATTCTGCATATCTCCCTATGCTCCTCCCCTCTGGCAACCATCAGTTTGTTGTCTGTATTTTGAGTCTGTTTTGTTCTTTGTTTCCTTGTTGGATTTTTAAAATATTTTTTTTTTTAGAGAGAGAGTGCATGAGTAGGAAAAGGGGCAAAAAGAGTGAGAGAATCCCAAGCAGGCTCCACACACTCTGCACAGGGCCCAACACGGGGTCCCTGGGATCATGAACCATGATCTCTGGGATTATGACCCTGGGATCATGACATGAGCTGAAATTAAGAGTTGGACACTCAACCAACTGAGCCACCCAAGCACCCCTGGATCGGTTTTTTTAGATTCTGCATAAGTAAAATCATATAGTATTTGTCTTTCTCTGCCTGACTTATTTCACTTAGCATAATGCCTCCCAGGTCCACCCATGTTGTCACAAACAGCAAGATTTTTAATAATTTTTTAAGAAACAGATAGCATGGGTGGGGAAGAGAACAGAGGGAGATATATAGAGAGAATCTTAAGCAGTTTCCATGCTCAGCACAGAACCCAATACGAGGCTCAATCCCACAACTCTGGGATTGTGACCTGAGCTGAAATCAAGACTTGGGCATTGAACTGACTGAGCTACCCAGGCACCTTAAGCGCTCATTTTTTATGGCTGGGTAATATTCTATTGCATATATATGACACATCTAATTAATCTATTCATTCATGGATGGACACAATATTACTTCCATATCTTCAATATGTAAATAATGCTGCAATTAACATAAGATCATATATATGTTTTCAAATTAGTGTTATCAATTTCTTTGGGTAAACAGGAGATGACTTACTGGATAATATGTTAATTCTGTATTTAATTGTTTGAGGGACCTCTATATTATTTACCACAGTGGTTGCACTAGTTTGCATTCTCACAAATAGTGCTACATGGTCTCATTTTCTCCAAATCTTTGGCAACATTTTTTCCTGCTATTATGATACCACCCATTCAAACTAATTTGAGGTGATATCACATTGTGGTTTTGATTAGCATTTCTGTGATGATCAGTGATGTTGAGCATCTTTTCATGTACTGCTGGCTATGTGTATATCTTTGGGAGAATGTCTTATCAGGCCTACTATCCATTTTTTATGAGGCTCATTTGTTATTTGGTGTTGAATTGTATAAGTTTTTTAAATATTTTGGATATTTATCCTGTATGAGGTATATCATTTGAAAATATATTCTCTCATTCACTATGTTATCTTTTTTGTTCTGTTGATGGTTTTCTTTGCTCTACAAAAGCTGTTTACTTTGGTGTAGCTCCAATGGTTAGTTTTTAATTTATTCCATAAATATGTTGCTAAGGCCAATATCCAAAATATTACTGTGTGTTTCCTATAATTTTAATTTTATTTTTAATTTTTCATAATATTCTCAATATATTTTGAATTTATCTGTTATTAGTTGTAACTTCAATTTCATTTTGGATTATTTCTGAGGTTTTTTTTCTTTTTCTTTTTCTTTCCTTCTTTCCTGCATTGATTCTGTGTTTGTTTGTTTGTTTGTTTTATTTAATCTGGCTAAATGTTTCTCAATTTTGTATATCTTTTCAAAGAACCAGCTCCTGGTTTCACTAATATTTGCTTTGGCATTTTTCATTCTTGGAAAGTATAATTTTTATTTAATTTTTATTTTTTTAATTCTAGTATAGTTAACATACAGTGTTATATTAATTTCAGGGGTACAAGATAGTGATTCAATAATTCTATACATTACTCAGTTTAAAAAAAAAACAGTGTATTCTTGATCCGATTCACCTAGTTCATGAATCTACCCACTCACCTCACTTCTAGAAACAGTTTGTTCTCTATATTTGAGTCTTTTTTTTTTAATGTTTAATTTTGAAGGAGAAAGAAAGAGACAGAGCATCAACAGGGCAGGGGCAGAGAGAGGGGGGAAACACAGAATCTGAAGCAGGCTTCAGGCTCTGAGCTGTCAGCACAGAGCCCAACACAGAGCTCGAACTCATGAACTGTGAGATCATGACCTTAGCCAAGGTCTGTTGCTGAACCGACTGAGCTCCCCAAGAGTCTTTTTTTTTTTTTGGTTTGTCGGTTTAATTTTTTTTCATTTGTTTTGTTTCTTAAATTCCATATATGAATGAATGGTATTTGTTTTTCTTTGACTTATTTCACTTAACTTTACACTCTCTAGATCCATCCAAGTTATTCCAAATGGCAATATTTCATTCCTTTTAATGGCTAATAGTCCATTCTTTATATATGACATATTCTTTATTCATTTATCTATCATTGGATACTTAGGCTCTTTCAATAATTTGGCTATTGCAAATAATGCTGCAATAAACAGGATTGCATATATATATTGAGTTAGTGTTTTATATTCTTTGGGTAAATACTCAGTTCTGGAATTATTGGATCCTTTGATGATTCTACTTGTAATTTTTTGCGTAACCTCCACATGTTTTCCAAAGTAGCTACCCTAGTTTGCTTTTCCACCAAAGTGCACAAATATTTCTTTCTCTCTACATCCTCGCCAATACTTGTGTCTTGTGTGTGTGTGTGTGTGTGTGTGTGTGTGTGCGTGCGTGTGTTTTCTTTTATCCATTCTGAAAGGTATAAGGTTGTATCTCAGTGTACTTTTTATTTGCATTTTCCTGATGATGAGTGATGTTGAGCATCTTTTAATGTGTCTTTTGGCCATCCAGATGTCTTTCTTGAGAAATGTCTATTCATCTCCTCTGCCAAATTATATTAGATTATCTGTTTCTTTAGTGTTGAGTTATATAAGTTCTTTATATACTCTGGATAATGACTCTTTACCACTTGTGTCATTTGCAAATAACTTCTTCCAATTCAGCATATTGTTTTTTTAGTATTTTTGATTGTTTCCTTCGATGTGCAGAAGATTTTATTTTGATGTGGTCCCAATAGTTCATTTTTGCTTTTATTTCCATTGCCCCAGAAGAGATATCTTGAAAAATGTAAGGGCTTATTTTAGAGGAATTACTCTCTCTGCTTTCCTATAGAATATACATAGTAACAGGTCCTATATTTAGGTCCTTAATCCGTTTTAAGTTTATTTTTATATGGTATAAGTAACTGGTACAGTTTAATTTTTGTATATAGCTCCCCAGTTTTTCCCACATTTGCTGAAACGAATCTCTTTATCCCATTGAATATTCTTGCCTCCTTTGTTGAAGATTAATTTACCATATAATAGTCAGTTTATTTCTGGGCTCTTTATTCTGTTCCAATCATTTATATGTCTATTTTTGTGCAATATTATACATGTTTGATTACTACAGATTTGTAGCATTTCTTGAAATCTGGATTGTGATACTTCCAAATTTTTACCTTCCTTTTCAAGTTTTCATTGCCTATTTCATGAATTTTGGGGCTCCATATGAATTTTTTGGATTACTTTTTCCAGTTCTGTGGAAATGCTTTTGATATGAAGTTAGAGATTGCGTTGAGTCTGTAGATTGTTTGGAGTAGTAAAAACATCTTAATAATATTTGTTTTCCCAATCCATGAGCTTGAAATAGCTTTCATTTTTATTGTGCCTCCAATTTCTTTCATCAGTGTCTTACATTTTTCAGAGTACAGGTCTTCCTCTTACTGGGTTAAATTTCTTCCTAGGTAGTTTACTAATCTTAGTACAATTTTAAATAATATTGTTCACTTAATTTGCCTTTCTGATATTTCATCATTAGTGTATACAAATACAACATATTTCTGTAACTTGATTTTTATCCTGAGATTTTGCTGAATTCACTTATAAGTTCTAGTGGTTTTGGAGTCTTTAGGGTTATCTATATATAGTATCATGTCATCTATTAATACTAAACGTTTTATTTATTCTTTATGAATTGTGAAAACTTTTTTTTTCTTTTTCTTGTTTGATTGCTGTGGATACAAATTCCACTACTGAGTTGAATAAGAGTGATGAGAGTGCCCATCCTTGTCTTGTTTCCAAACGTAGGGGAAAAGCTCTCAGTTTTTGAACATTATGTATGATGCTTGAATTTTTCATATGTGGCCTCTATTATGTTGAGGTATGGTCCCCATGAACTTATTTTGTTGAAGGTTTTTATCAGGAATAGATGCTGTACTTTGTCAAATTCTTTATCTGCATCTATTGAAATAATCATATGGTTTTTATCCTCTTTCTGGATATCTGATATATCACATTGATTTGCAAATAATACCTCCCTTGCATCCTAGAAATAAACCCAAGTAGATCGTGATGAATGATGTTGTTTAATGTATCATTAGATTCTAGTTCTTAAGATTTTGTTGGGAATATTTTCATTTATGTTCATCAGAGATTTTGGCCTGTAGTTATTTTTCTTCACAGTGTTATTATCTGGTTCTGGTGTCAGGGTAATGTTGACCTCATAAAATGCATTTGGGATCTTTTATTACCCTTCTATTTTTGGAACAGTTTGTAAAGAATAGGTATTAACACTTCAATAAACAGTTGGTAGAATTCACCTGTGAATCCATCAGATACTGGACATGTGTTTGTCAAGAGTTTTTTGATTGTCTATTCTCTTTTATTATTGTTCAGTTTTGGTTGATAAAAATATATCCGTTTATTCTTAGTTGCCGAATATGCTGGCATATAACTTTTCATAATATCTTCTTACAAATCCTTTTCATTTCTGTCATGTCAATTGTTATTTCTTCTCTTTTTCTTGGTGATTTTGTTTACTTGAGGGTTTCCCTCTCTCTCTCACTATTTCCATCTCTCTCTTTTGATGACCCTGGATGAAAGTTGATCAACTTTGTTGATCTTTTCAAAGAACCAGCTCCTCTTTTATTTAAGCTGTTCTATTGTGGGGAATTTTTGCTTGTTTGTTTTTGTTTTTGTTTTTTAGTTTCTATTTTATTTATTTATTTCAACTCTAACTCTTTAATATTTCCTTTCTTCTATTGTTTTTGACTTTTGTTTCTTCTTTTTCTGGTTCCTATAGGTGTAAGGTTAGGTTGTTTAGTTGAGATTTACCTTGCTTCTTGTGATAGGCCTACTTTGCTATAAAATTCCGTATTAGAACGACTTTTGCTTAATCACAAATATTTCAGATCATTGTGTTTTCATTTTCATTTCTCTCCATGTACTTTTTGATTTTCTCTTTGAGGAATTCGGTGACCAAATCATTGTTTAGTAGCATTTTCCCTTACATTCAGACAATTTCATATTTGTAAAGTATCTATTTAAATTCCAGTTAGTTAACAAGCAGTGTAATGTAAGTTTCAGGTGTATATTATAGTGATTCAACACCTCCATACAACACCCAGTGCTCATCACAAATGCACACCTTAATCACCCATATAATGCATCCTTCTACACACTTCCATTGTGTTAGCCATCGATTTGTTCTCTATAGGGGTGCATGGGTGGCTCAGTCAGTTAAGCATCCGACTTTGCCTCAGGTCATGATTTCATGGTTCGTGGGTTCGAGCCCCACATCCTGTCTTTGGATTCTTTGTCTCCCTCTCTCTCTGACCCTCCCCTGCTCGCTTACTCTCTCTCTCTCAAAAATAAAACATTAAAAATTTTTAAAAATTTGTTCTCTATAGTTAAGAGCCTCTTTCTTTGTCTCCTTCTTTCTCTTTTATTCCCTTTCCTAGTTTCCTAGTTTGTTTTGTTTCTTACATTCTACATATGATTGAAATCATTTGGCATTTGTCTTTCTCTGAATGATGTATTTCATTTACCATAATAATCACTAGCTTCATCCATGTTGTGGTACATGTCAATATTTCACTCTATTATTGCTGAGTAATTCTTATTATGGCTTATTCTTCATGCGTTCATCAGAATGGACGCTTAGGACTGTTTCCATAATTTGGCTATTATATATAATGCTGCTATAAGCATCAGAGTTCATGTATCATTTTGAATTAATATTTTTCCCTTGGGTAAATACTTAGTAGTGCAAATACTACTTTGTACAGTAGTTCTATGTTTAACATTTTGAACAACCTCTATACTCTTTTCCAGTGTATGTGCCAGTTTCTATTCCTACAAACAGTGCAAGACTGTTTCCCAGTATCCACATCCTTGTTAACAACTGTTGCTTCCGTGACGTGGATTTTATCCATTTTGATAGATGTGAAGTGATATCATATTGTAGTTTTGATTTGCATTACCCTGACGGTAGGTGATGATGAGGATCGATTCATGTGTGTGTATTTTTTTTTTTTTTTTGGCTATCTATATGTCTTCTTTGAAAGATAGCAGTTCAAGTTTTCTGCCCATTTTTAATTGGGTTATTCATTTTTGGGGTGTTGAGTTTTATAATTTTCAAATATATTTTGGAAACTAACTCTTTACCATATATTTCAATGAAAATATCTTCTCCAATTCTGTATGTTGACTTTTACTTTTGTTGATTGTTTAAGCTTTTTATTTTGATGAAGCCCCAATAGTTTATGTTTGCTTCTCTTGCCCTTGCTTCAGGAGTCATACCTAGTAAGAATTTGCTGCAGCCTATGTCAAAGTGATTGCTGCTTGTGTTTTCTAGGATTTAATTATTTCATATTTCACATTTAGGCATTTAATCCATTCTGAATTTATTTTTATGTATGGTTTAAGAACGTGATCCAGTTTCATTCTTTGCATATTGCTGTCCTGTTTTCTCAATACCATCTCTTCAAGAGACTTTTTCCATTGGATATCCTTTCCTATTTTGTCAAGATAAATTGACCATATAAAGTGGATTCATTTCTGTGTTGTCATTTCTGTTCTATTGATCTATGTGTACATTTTTGTGCTAATACTATACTATTTTGGTTACTACAGCTTTATAATTATTTATTTATTTATAATATAACTTGAGGTGGTATTGTGATGTCTCCCACTTTAGTTTTCTTTTTCAAAGTTGTTTTGGCTATTCAGGCTCTCCTGTGTTTCCCTACAAATTGTAGGTTGTTTGCTCTAACTCTCTGAAAAATACTGTTGGTAATTTTATAGCAATTGCAATAAACATGTAGATTGGTTTGGGTATTAGAGGTATTTTATCAATATTGCTTCCTCCCATCCATGAGCCTAGAATATCTTTGCATTTCTTTTTGTCTTCTTCAATTTCTTTCGCCAGTACTCTATAGTTCTCAGAGAACAAGACTTTCACCTCTTTGGTTAAGTGTATTCGTAGGTATTTCATGGTTTTTCGTGCAATTGTGAGTGGAATCAGTTTTTTTTGATTTATCTTTATGTTGCTTCATTTTTGGTGTATAGAAATGCAACTGATTTTTGTACATTGATTTTTGTATCCTGTAATTTTACTGAATTTGTTTATAAGTCCTTGCTGGTTTTTGGCATAGTGTTGTGGGTTTTCTATATATGCTATTATATCATCTGAAAAGAGTGAAATATTTACTCCCTCCTTATCAATATGGAGACCTTTTATTTATTTTTCTTGTGTGAGTGCTCTGGCTAAGACACCTAGTACTATGTTGAATAAAAACTGTGAGAGTGGACATCCTTGCTTTGTTCCTGACCTTAGGAGTAAAGCTCTGTTTTTCCCTTAGGAGATGATGTTATCTGTGTGCTTTTCATAGATGTCTTTTATTATTTTGAGTTATGTTCCTTCTGACCTTACTTTGTTGAGAATTTTGATCATGAATGAATAATGTACTTGTCAAATGCTTTTTTTTTCTGTGTGTATTGAAAGGATTGTATGGTTCTTATCCTTTTTTTAATTAATGTGGTATATCACGTTTATTGAGTTGCAATGTTGAACCAAGGAATAAATTCCATTTGATTATGCTGAATGATTTCATTAATGTATTGTTGATTCAATTTCCAAATATTGATAGTTTTTGCATCTACGTTCATCAGGGATATTGACCTGCAGTTATCTTTCTTAGCAATGTCATTATTTGGGTACTCATAGACTCATAAAATCAATTTTGATATTTTTTCCTTTTCCATTTTTTATTTTTTACGTTTATTTATTTATTTGAGAGAGAGAGAGAGTGCACAAGCAAGGGAGGGGAAGAGAGAAGGAGAGACAGAATCTCAAGCAGTCTTCACATCATCAATGCATAACCCAACTTGATGTGGGACTTGAAATGAGCTGACATCAACAGTCAGATGCTTAACTGGCTGTACCACTCAGGAACCTTATTTTTTAAAATGATTTGAGAAGAATAGGTATTAGCTCTTATTTAAATGTTTAGTAGAATTCCCCTGTGAAATCATCTGGCTTTGGATTTTATTGAGAGTTTTAATTTAATTTAATTTAATTTTTTATGGCTTAATTTCTTTGTTGGTCATCCCTCTGTTTAAGATTTCTATTTATTCCTGTTTCAGTTTTGGTAGGTTATATGTTTCTGTGTATTTATCCCTTATCTTCTAGGCTGTCAAATCTGTTGGCATACTGTTTTTCATAATAGATTCTGATGAATGTTTGTATTTATTTGATGATAGTTTTTATTTCTCCTCTCTCATTTATGGTTTTATTTATTTGTGTTTTTTATCTTTTTTTCTAGATAAATCTGGTGAGAAGTTTATCAATTTTACTGATTTTTTTCAAAGAACCAGCTCTGGTTTCCTTGACATATTTTATTGTTTTGATTTGTTTTTGTTTTTGGTTCTATATCATTTATTTCTGCCCTAATCTTTATTATTTCCTTCCTTTTGATTTTTTTAACTTTTGTTTGTTATTCTTTTTCTAATTCCTTTAGTACTAGCTTAGGTTGTTTATTTGAGGGTTTTTTTTCCTTCTTGAATAAACCTGTTTTGTTATGAACTTCTGTTTTAAAACCACTTTTGCTGCTTTTTAAAAGTTTTGAACAATTGTATTTTCATTTTAATTTGTTTTCATATAATTTTTTGTTTCTCAGTGTATTTCTCATTTGACCCATCCATTGTTTAGTAGCATGCTATTTAACCTCGATTTTTTTCTTGTTTTTTTTTGTTTTTATTTTTTTCTGTTTTATTTATTTTTGAGAGAGAGAGAGAGAGAGAGAGAGAGAGAGAGAGAGAGAGAGAGAGAGAGAGAAACCAAGGAAGAGACAGAGAGAGACGGAGACACAGAATCTGAAGACAGGATCCAGGCTCTGAGCTAGCTGTCAGCACAGAACCCTATGTAGGGCTCGAATACACAAACTGTGAGATCATGACCTGAGCTGAAGTCAAATACTTAACTGACTGAGCCACACAGGTGCCCCCGTTTATTTGTTTTTCTTTAAAATAATTTTTTAATTTTTAAGTAATCTCTATACCCAATGTGGGGCTCAAACTTAGAACCCCCAAATCAAGAGTTCCAGGTTCCACCATCTGAGCCAGTCAGGTACCTCTAACCTTCATGTATTTGTGGACTTTCCAGATTTTTTTTCTTGGGGCTGACTGTTAGTTTATTAAAATTGTGATTAAAAAATATGCATGTTATGGTTTTGGTTTTGAATTTGTTGAGTTTTACTTATGGACTTCTATGCAATCTATTCTGGAAAATGTTCTGTGTGAGTTTGGAAAAAATGTGTATTCTGCTGTTAGAAGATGGAATGTTCTGAATATATCTGTTAAATCCACATGTTCCAATATGTCTTTCAAAGCCACTCTTTCCTTGTTGATTTTCTGTTTAGATGATCTATTCATTGAATTAAATGGGGTGTTAAAGTTCCATAATGTTATTATATTATTATTGATTAGTTCCTTTATGTTTGGGCAGGGTGTGGAGCTGGACCCTGTGTTGGGACTAAGGAAGTGAGTACTGGTAGCTGTGCACCTGGAAGCTGGGTGTGGCATGAATTGGGCTTAGATCCTGCAGCTTGTTGTGGTGGATCAGATGTTGGTGGCACACAGTAGCAGTTGTGCACCCAGAGGCTGGGAGAAGTGCATGTGAAGCTTTAACAAAATTTGTTCTGAACCCAAGTCCTAAGCTAATAGTCTTGGAGTGGGTGAGTCCTTAAGGAAAACTCTTGAGTATGGCACATACGTAGCCAGTTAGGTAGCAAATGTCTGTGCAGCCTTGCCTTTTATAAGTCTCTGTGTTTATGCTGGAGAAGGGAATGGGAAAATGGTACCTGCTAGCTCCTTTGTTTTCAGAGAAATTTCACAACAGAGCTTAAAATCAGTATGAAAAGGTCTGTCTGATCTTTGTCCCCAGCAATGTGTAAACTTCAGTTTTTATGTTTTCTGTCTAGGCAGGCTGCTGTCTCTGTAAGGGCTGTACCCAGGTATTCTTCACTCTCCCAACTCTCCCAGTGTGGATTCAACTTATTTTTAAAGCTCCAGACTCCAAGCCCCTCTGATTTTACAAGCCCAGGGAATTTGTCCCCTTTGGTTTTTAAAACCAAATATTATAGGGATTGGTCTTCCCCCATGTGAGCTCCCCAAATGAGCTTCCCCAAATAAGCCCATTTCTCTGCCCTCTCCAGGGGCACAGCTCCTTCCCTTCTGCCTTTCTGACCTTCCTAACCTTTCAGATGCAGCTTCTTCTCTCAGAAGTTCCTTCTTCCAGTCTTCAGATCACTCTTCAGTTTATTCGGTCGGATGTGGATGATACCTAGTAGAAACCATGGGGCAGGGTGTGCTAAGGTCTTCTGATTCCTCCCTCTTCCTAAACTACATCTATTATCATCTACTATTATTATGTTTTTTTATCCTATTCTGCATGATAAATTTCTATTATTCTGTCCTCCAGATTGCTGATCTGTTTTTCTGCTTCCTGTAGTCTACTCTGTAGCTCTGTTTTTTTGGTTAAATAGTCTATTGTCAATTTGGTTTCCATATAACACCCAGTGCTCTTCCCCACAAGTGCCCTGCTCCATTACTACCACTTCGTCCCCCCCCCCTTTCAACCCTGAGTTCTTTTCCAGTATTCAATAGTTTCTGAGGTTTTGTGTCCCTCTCTCTCCCCAACTCTCTTTCCCTCTTCCCCTCCACATGGTCCTCCATTAGGTTTCTCCTGTTCTCCTGTTAGACCTATGAGTGCAAACATATGGTATCTGTCCTTCTCCGCCTGACTTATTTTGCTTACCATGACACCCTCAAGATCCAGCCACTTTGCTACAAATGGCTATATTTCATTCTTTCCCATTGCCATGTAGTTCTCCATTGTATATATATACCACATCTTCTTGATCCAGTCATCAGGTGATAGACATTTAGGCTCTTTCCATGATTTGGCTATTGTAGAAAGTGCCACTATGAACAATGGGGTACATGTGCCCCTATGCATCAGCACTTCTGTATCCCTTGGATAAATCCCTAGCAGTGCTATTGCTAGGTCATAAGGGAGACCTAGTCATAGTCTTTTGAGGAACCTCCACACTGTTTTTCAGAGCGGCGGCATCAGTTTACATTCCCACCAACAGTGTAGGAGGGTGCTCGTCTCTCCACACCCTCACCAGCATCTACAGTCTCTGTATTTGTTCATTTCAGCCACTCTGACTGGCGTGAGGTGGTATCTCAGTGTGGTTTTGATTTGTGTTTCCCTGATGATGAGTGGTGCTGAGCATCATTTCATGTGCCTGTAGGCCATCTGGATGTCCTCTTTGGAGAAGTGTCTTACTATGTATCTCATTTGGTGTATTTTTAACTACAGTTATTAAGTTCATCTCTAGATTGTTCTATTTTATGTTTTGTACCTTTTTGTTGAGGATTTCACTGAGAATTTTCAACTCTTATATCAAGACCAGAGAGTAAAGTATCTTCATGACCATTACATTAAATTCTTTATCAGGAATATTACTTACCGCCATTTTATCTAGCTCTCTTCCTGTGATTTTGTCCTGTTCTTCCTCTTGGGGCATAGTCATTTCTTCCTTCCCAATTTGAAAGCTTTTATTTCTATCTTGCATAATTTCCCTAGCTAAGGATTCCAATATTAGGTTGAATAAACCTGAGATATCCTTGTCTTGTTCTTGATTTTAGAGGAAGATCGTTCATAGTTTCATTATTGAGTATGATGTTGTTGAGGGCTTGTCATATATAGTCTTTATTATGTTGAAATACATTTTATTTACACTTATTTTGTTGAGAGTTTTAAACGTAAGTGGATGTTGAATTTTGTCAAGTGTTTTCACTGCATTTATTGAGATAATTACATGATCTTTAACTTGTTTTTTACTTTGTCATGTGGTACATCACACTGATTGATTTGTTGATGCTGATCCATCCTTGAATCTCAGAATATGCCCACTTGATCATGATATATGATAGTCTTACTGTATAATTGAATTTGATTTATTAATATTTTATTAATGGTTTTTGCCTCTTTGTTCATCAGGCATATTGGCTTTTACTTTTTTTCTTGTGGCATCCTTTTCTTGCTTGGATATCAGGGTAATGCTGGCCTTGTTAAATGAGTTTGGAGGTGTCTTCTCCTTTGATTTTCTTCACAGAGTTTGAAGATTAGTATGGCAGAATACACCAAGGAAGCCAACTTGTCCTTAAACATTCTTTTCTTGTGGAATTTTTTTATTACTAATTCTACCACCTTATGAATCTAGGAATTTATGCATTCCTTCTGGCATATAATTATTCATAGTAATCTTATATTAACCATGTGAATTTCTATGGCATCAGTTCTAATGCCTACTCTCTCTCATTTTTTTATTCTTTTTCTGCTTCTACTTAAACATTTCTCCAATTTGTTTATATTTTCCTCAAACTATCTTTCAGTTGTATTGACATTTTTATTGTCCTTTGGACTCTGATTCATTTAATTCCGAACTGATATATTCTCTTTCTTCTACTAACTCTGAGATGTTTGTCCTTTACTTTTTTAATGTTTATTTTTGTATTTTGAGATAGACAGAGAGATAGAGGGGGGCAGGGTTGAGAGAGAGAGAAAGAGAGAGAAATAATCCCAAGGATGCTGTTTACTGATTGTATAGAGATCTGGTGCTCAAGCTCATGAACTGTGAGATCATGACCTAAGCCAAAATCAAAAGTCAGACACTTAAATGATTAAACCACCCAGGTGCCTCTCTTTGTCCTTTTTCTAGTTCCTTGAGTTATAAGGTTATTTTTTAAATTAGAAGATCCTTCTTATTTCTTTAATTTTTAAAAAAATGTTGATGTATTTTTGAAGGAGAGAGAGAGAGAGAGAGAGATAGTGTGAGTGGGAGAGGGGTACGAGAAAGGGAGATACAGACTCCGAACAGGTTCTAGGCCCTGAGCTGTCAGCACAGAGCCCAACTCAGGGCCCAAACGAATTGTGAGATCATGACCTGAGCTGATCTCAGACACTTAACTGCCTGAGCCACCAGGGGACCTTTTTATTTCTTAATGTAGGCATGTCTCTATGGACTTTTTGTCTAAGAACTGTTTTTGATGTATTCTACAACTTTTGTTAAGGTGTGCTTCCATTTTCATTAATCTCAAGGTTTTTTTTTTTTTTAATTTTTCTTTTGATTTCTTAGCTTATCGATAGTTCAATAGCATGTTGGTTAATATTCATATATTTTTGAATATTTCAATGTTTTTCTTGTAGTTGTTACCTAGATTCATACTGTTGTGATCAGGAAAGATGGTTAATCTGACATTAGTCCTCTGAAATATATTAATATTTGTTTTGTGGCCTTGTATAAGATATCACCTGGAGAATGTTTCATGTTCACTTGAGAAGAATGTGTATGTTGTTGCTTTGGGATGGAATGTTTATATATATGTCTTTTAAGTACTTCTGGTGTAATATGTTTTAAAAGACTAAGTGTTTTATTGCTTCTCTCTCTGAATGATCTATGTGTTAATAAAAATGGTATAGTAAAGTTTCCAACTATTATTATATTACTATATTTTTCTCTTTTTAAGTCTGGTAATATTTGCTGTATATATTTGGGTGCTCTAATGTGTGTATAAATATTTACAGATGATTTTCTTATTAGACTGAACACTTTATCAGTTATGTACTGATCTATTATTACATTCTTTATCATAAAGTTTATTTTGTTTGACATGATTATAGCTACCTGAACCTACCATAATTGTTTTGTTTCTAGACTATTTTACTTTTATCTAGCAATAAATTTACTCTCAAAAATTTTCAGTATATTTTGGCATTGTATGATGAAATTTTAAACAACCAAATCAATTTGACAATAAACTATTATAAATCAAAAAAATAAATTTAAAAAGATACACTCAAAAAATAAACAACCAACTAGGAAAAGTACAAAGATACAGAGATATTTTAGGATGCATTTATTAACTCTTTTATGTGTAAGATTCTGGTACCTTGCAAGAACAAAATATGCAATCTGGTGTGAATACCAACAGTTACTCCTGGTATAACCATAGATTAAACACATTAAGTATAAATTTTCTCATATACATTTACAACGGCTGTGATCAAAATTTCCACTGAATTGAGATGGCATTCACTCAAATCTTCTTGCAGGGATTCTGTCATTTTCCCCATAGTTTCAAGTGCTTTTGTGTTTCCTGTAATTCTCATAGTCAGTCCTGCTTCTGCATTCTTCTTTCAACGAATTAGTTCAGTTTTGAGGTCATCTTATTTTCTTAAGTGCGTTGATACTACTCTGTGTGATATAGCCCAATTCTAGTTGGTATGACAATTTCTATGCATTCTAAAGTAAACTTATACAGTTTATGGGAAGGAAGAAGATATTTCCCTGTTTTAAGCAACTTAAAATCAAATTGAAGATATTTCCATGGTTACCATTTTTTTTATTATTCTTATCACAGCAACTCCTCTCTGGACATTTTATTTTTCTCTCAGTATAAAAAATATATGGAAACAAATGAAAATGAAAATAAAGCAATCCAAACACTCTGGGGTGCTGCAAAGTCAGTGGTAAGAGGAAAGTTCATTGCAATCCAGGCCTATTTCAACAAACTAGAAAAAGCACAAACTCAAAGCCTAACAGAGCACCTCAGGAAACTAGAAAGAGAGCAGCAAGAGCACCCCAAACCCAGCAAAACAAGAGAAATAATAAAGATCAGGGCAGAATTAAACAAGATAGAATCCACAAAAACATTTGAACAGATCAATGAATCCAAGAATTGGTTTTTTGAAAAAATAAA
>PJEM01013408.1:0-41070 GCA_004023845.1 Helogale parvula | reverse complement strand
GTGTATGTTTCTTGAGCATGACTCCCAGCGCCAGCGGGGACAGGCCTGGGTTCGAGTCCTCACCTCGCACTTCCAAAGGGGTGTGGCTTTGCCTGCTCATTTACGTCTCCATCCTCAGAAGGTTGTTGAAAGGATAGAGTGAAATGGCCATGACACGTGTCCGGCCATGCATACAGCAGGCATTTGGCCAACCAGAGTCACAACTCTGAACAAGTGTAACGATTGTTATTGACGTGTGACACTACCCTCTCCTCCACAGAGAAGCTGCTCCTGTCCCCCTGGGGTAGTTAGGAGGCTGCCAGGCCCAGGTTCCCAGGTGCCTGGCAGGCACGTGACCAGGCGGATGTAGGATGTAGGACTACAAGGAGCAAGGCGATTGCAGCAGACCAGAGACCGCAGGTGGATTTAATGCTATTTAAAGTCAGAGTGTTCAACCCACTGCATCGAACACCCACGTCTGTGAATATGAACCGACTGGGGTAAAGAGTAAGGTCGTATCTCCTGTGAATTTCGCAGATGTTTATTGAGCACCTAGTCCGTGCCAGGCCCTGGTGCAGGCTTGGGAACGTGACAGTGAGCAAAGTAGGTCTCAGTCCTTGCCGCGTTCTGGGCCAGGGAAGGCCTCCCTGAGGTCTGTGACGTTTGTCCAGGAACCTGCCGGAGGCGAGGCGGGAATGCCCCGGGCCGAGGGCACGGCTCCGGCAAAGGCCGTGAGGCGGGAACTCGGCTAGTGTTCGAGCCTGGGGGGTCGATATCTTGATTTGTGGTGAAAATTCAGGGTAGAAAGACTCGATCTGCGAGCAGGAGGCCTGTGTGGAAACCCCTCCCCAGGGGCGACCCTGAGACCCTCGGGTCTCGGAAAGCCCGGCTCCTCCATCCCCTCCTGAGGGAGGCGTCCTGCCCGCTGCAATCCCTGTCATCGTCTTCAGTTACAAGCGGGGCCCCTGCGGCTTCGTGGGAGGGTGTGTGACCTTGGGGACAGGTGCTCACGCAGTTTTGGGGCCTGATGAGTCCTGTTCGGCTCGTAACCCAAAGCCGGTTCTTTCCTCCGCCCACCGCTGGCGGCCTTAGCCAGGAGGCTTGGGAACACCCCTGGTCCCAGGGCGTCCCTTATGAAAACCAGCTCAAGTGCTGGGGTGGAAAGGACAGGCTTTGCTGTGCTTCCTCCGTTGCTCCGTGAGTCTTTACAGAGCACCAACTGAATATTCCGGGAGGGGGGGCAGTGGATAGCACCCCGAATCCCCCAGAACGCTCGGTCCAGGAAAAGTAGAACACAAACAAGTGAACCAGTAAAGGAGATCATTCCAGAAGGAGACAAATGCTAAGACACACACACTGGTGTGCTTGGGAGTAAACAGGTGGGGGCTCCTTCAGATGGGGGGCTGGCCAGGCCCTGCTGAGGAGGAGGTGACCTCGAGTAGAGATCTGAACAAATGAGATAAGCAGGGGTGCCTGGGTGGCTCATTTGGTTAGGTGTCCGGCTTCAGCTCAGGTCGTGATCTCACGGTCCGTGGGTTCAAGCCCCACATTGGGTTCTGTGCTGACAGCTCAGAGCCTGGAGTCTCCTTTGGATTCTGTGACTTCTCTCTGCCCCTCCCCCATTCACACATTCTCTGTCTCTCAAAAAATAAAATACATAAAAATGTTTTTAAAAATGGGATAAGCCAACCAAGGGATATCTCAGGAAGAGTCCCAGCAGAAGTGATAGCAAGTGCAAAGATCCTGGGGCAGGGATGAGACTGGAACATACGAGAAACCACAAGGAGGCCAGTGTAACCAAGTGAGCAAGGGGGAGGGGAGAGATGAGGTCAGAGGAATATGGGAGGTGTCTTGGTAGCAAGGACAAGTCTGGAAGAGTCTTAGGCCACAGTAAGGAATTCCGGTTTTCTTCCAAGTGGAGTGCCGTGGGAAGCTATCCAATGCTTTTAAACAGGGAGGAGATACGGTCTATGTTTGCCTCCGGGAAGTTCTAGGTCTACTTCCGTCTCTGTTTGGCAGAAAGATGGGATTAGAGAGCCCTATAAATCTCCTTTTCCATGTCCTCGCCTGTAGGACAGAGTGCTGAGGGGAGGCTGATTAGCCATCGTTAAAACCTCTAAGGGGCTGTTGGGTGATTGGGATGGCGGCCCTCCAATAAAAACTCCGGACGCCTGGTGGACTCTGTATCGGTTTACCCCTCATCAGTTCTAGAAGGCGGAAGTCCAGAATTCGGGTGTTGACAGGGTTGTGCTCCCTCCGAAGGCTCTGGAGGAGAATCCTTCCTTCCTCTTTCAGCTCCTGGGGGTCCAGGATTCCTTAGCCTGTGGCCACATCCCTCCAGACTTTGCCTCGGTCCTCACACGGCCGTCCCCTCCATGTCTGTGGGTCTTCTCCCTTCTGTCTCTTGCACGACGCTTGTTATTGGATTTGGGGCCCACCCGGGGAATCCAGAACGATCTCACCCCAAGATCCTTAACTACATCTGCAGAGACCCTTTTTCCAAATAAGGTCCCATCCCCGGGTTGCAAGGGAGAGGATGGGACATATGGAGGGGGGGGGGGACTTTGCGTCACTCAGTCCACCGTAGCCTCTAGGAACTCAAAGGGAAAGGAGGGAAACAGGGTGGTAGGAGCAAGGGAGGAAGGATTTCCATGGACTCTTTCCTATCTTACTAACTACTCAGATGCCACCCATCGCACTGCACACCCACTCCGCAAACATTTATCGCGTGCCTACTGTGTCTCACGCACCGTGAGGGTGTTGAGAATTCAGTGCTGAGCAGGGCACACAGTGTTTGCCCCTCGGGGGGCCCCCAGCAGAGCAGTGATCATGAAAGCGCCTGCCCACAGTAGGTCTCCAGCACGCTTGCTTCCTTTCCTTCCCGAGCGCCTTTCGCTGCTGACAGCTGCGTTGATGAACAAGAAAAGGCATGACTGAGGCCACAACACCGAGTGGTATATAATTAAGTCCTAATAACACCTCTGGCATGCATACTATGAGCTCCACCAGAAGCCGGCGTGATCGCTGGAAGAGGTGTGGCTTGGCTCGTGGCTTGAATTCGGAGAGAGGTGGGACGCAGATTCCAACCTAGAAGGAGCATGTGGCCAGAGAGCAGAGGAGTGTTCAGGGAGGTGAGCCAGGCAGCTGGCGTGACCAGATTTCAGGAAGAACGAACCGTTCTTGGGAATGGTCCAAACAAAACAAAGTATAATCTTCCCTTGGTTTACATAGCGGTTACTTACAGAAAAAAAATACACTGCATATTAATATCCTGCAAAGAAAAGATGTTCTGTTGATATGAAACAGAATTCTAGTCTAGGCTGAGGTGATTTACAAACAGGTTCTTATCGACTCCCTATGACTACGCAGCAGGACTGGGGACCTGGGATATTTCTTACACAGGACTACCCCACCGTGCCCTGGGGCCCCTGTTCACAAAGGACAGTTGTGCCTTCCCCATCTGTCCCAGAGATTCCCAAAATGCGTCCCCTTCCCCGCCCAGGGATGGGCAAAGAGCAGCTCAGCGCCTGTGCCGAACTGTTGTGGGGTGCCCCGGGCCCTAGTTAGGAGCGGCCCACCGCACCTCACCTTGTGGCTCCTGGTTGCAGGCTTCTGGGGCACCCCAGGACACTAGTCCCGAGCTGTCACGCGGCGTCCGGGCCCTAGTTAGGAGCGGCCCACCACACCTCACCTCACCTGTGGCTCCTGGTTGCAGGCTCCATGCAGGTGATGAACAAGACGCGGCGCATCATGGAGCAGGGCGGCGCGCATTTCCTCAACGCCTTCGTGACCACGCCCATGTGCTGCCCTTCGCGCTCCTCCATCCTCACCGGCAAGTACGTCCACAACCACGACACCTACACCAACAACGAGAACTGCTCCTCGCCCTCCTGGCAGGCGCGGCACGAGAGCCGCACCTTCGCCGTGTACGTCAACAGCACGGGCTACCGGACAGGTAAGGGGGGCCGGGCGGCCGCGCGGGCAGGTGGGCAGGGAGCCCCGGCCTCGGCCCAGCGTGTGGACCCCATACCGCGGGGACTGTGGATGAGGCTAACTTAAAAGCGTTCCTTTCTGTCACTGTGCGCTAGAAAAATACACACCGAGGGGCGCGTCGGCGGCCCAGCCGGTTGAACATCCGACTCTTGATTTCAGCTCAGGTCCCGATCCCGGGGTCCCGAGATTGAGCCCCGCCTCTGGCTGCACGTTGAGCGTGGAGTCTGCTTAAGATTCTCGCTCGCTCTCCCTCTGCCCTGCTCACACATGCTCGCTCACTTGCTCTCTAAAATAGAAAAAAAAAAAGATAAGAAAAACAAAGTACTGAAAAAAGAAAAATACGAAACGAATTGCCTATAGTAATGAAAGCAACTGACCTTTTCAAAGGAATTTGCATTGTTTAATGACTCCGTTTAAAATGTGAAATATAATGCAGAGAGAGGCTAGACGTATTGATGTATGAGTTTGTACTCACTGTGTATACTGTTAAGGGCCAATTTATTGACTTCAGACCATCAGCACGGAAGGAGGTTCCAGAAGAACATCGGTGGGGGGCAGGGATTAAAATTGGTGTGGAAACTGGACAGGAGCATGTGGGGGACTGTGTGGCCACACTGCAGAATGGCTCGGAAGGTGACATGGACGGTTTGTCTACACTTGGCCGTCTACACTACCCAGCACGCGTCTCTGTCCTGTGGTCAGGGCTGCAGAGCTGTGTCCTGGACGGAAACAGAGCCGGGAGGGCGTCCAGTCTGTGTACCTTGCAGGAGGTACCTTGGTCGGTCCCCAAGCCTCACCTGTCCAGCTACTGGCCCGGGGCAAAGGCACAGGTACAAACACGTATCTCTAGCACCGCTGCAAAATCCTCCTAAACTCCATGAAATAGAATTTTGAAAAGGTCAACGCTCCCCACCGAGAGCTGAGCAAGGCGATTGTGAAGTTAGACACTGCGGCTGGGATAGTGTGGGATAGTGCACTGAGAAGGTGCGTCCAAGTGACCGGGGGCTTGTTTCCTGGGGGTGACGGGAGGGAGGGGTCGAAGCCTCCCTCGCTCGGTTCAGCTCAGCCCTTCCAAGACGGGGGGGGGGGGCTTTCCCTTGGATACCTGGGGGGCTGGCGGGGCATGAGGGGGTGGGGAGCCTGAGGAAGGTGCGTCTTCTTGCGGACTGGTTCTCCTGCCAGACTCACCTGGGAAGCGGGTCCTCCTGAGAGAACTCGGAACATGTAGGCTGGTTTGTTCCTGGATCTCTGCAGAAAGCCACACGTGTCAGAGTTCAGCACGGGCCACCCCGCAGTGGTTGTGGGGACCTGCGTGTAAATTAAGAAGCAGGAAAGGGGTATCTACCCCGCGGGTCCCAATGATTGATTATAGCCGCTCGTGCTCAGGAGTACTAACCTTCAACTACTTCTAACTTGAATATGTAGCTGAAATATGCTGATATAAAAAAAAAAAACTTTGCCGTATTCAGTTTCTTAAAACATGTATGCTGTGGGCCAAACTAAAGCTTGTGTGAAGGCAGAGACCTCCTTTCGGACATCTGACTGAAAGGTCTCTGTTGAAAACTTTCAGTTTGGATGCTAAAAGAACAGTAAGGGCCCTAAAATGTCCTCATCAATGCCCCTTATTTGATAGCCAGACCACTGCAACCCAGACAAGAGATTTACCCAGAGTCCTCAGATGGGGTGGTTGGGACACAACCAAAATGGAAACCAAAGACCATTGGAGTTCAAAGAAAGGGTGGGCCATCCTTCAAACTGACCGGAAACATATCCTGTGATATCTTGGGGGCTCCTAGTAGGAACCAATGACTACTAGTTAGAATAGAGCTAGTCTTAGAATCATAGGGCTGACACAGGAAAGGAACTATTTCAATGGTAAATGTTCTTCAGAATTGATTTCCCAAACTCCTTGAATTGACACACATCACCAAAAAGCTGTCTTCCTGAAGAATTGCTTTCATCCAAGTATGCTCACTCGGTATCGCCTCAGTGAAGACTGGGATCATAACATAAAGCATGAATAGTCATCCAGAGAACATTTACATTTTTTGTAAAACTGTCACTGAGAATTTTATTCATTATATTTAGAATGCCTCTCTGAACCAGAAACCCT
Organism: Helogale parvula; assembly: GCA_004023845.1. NCBI lineage: Eukaryota > Metazoa > Chordata > Mammalia > Carnivora > Herpestidae > Helogale > Helogale parvula. Next base: position 34,985 of record PJEM01013408.1, on the reverse strand, counting down.
GTTGCAGCATGACTTTCAGAACTCAGGACCCTAAAAATGCCTATTTATTCTGACGGCTTAATGTGTTCCTGGTCGTTAAATAGCAAGAGCTATGTACCCGTATACTTTCCCTCTTTGCCCTGGCAGCTAGGAAGCTCAGCTTTGAGTTTTATATTAAGTTTCTATTTAAGGTGAAAACGTTTTAAAGATACCACTAATAATGTTGGTCATTGCTGGTTGATTGAGAAAAACAATAGGAAACTAATGAATTTTAAATCCCTCATAGATGAATTTGATATATGTCTCCTAAGATGAATTTGATATAGTCTCCCAAGGACCAGCGGTCAACTGTTCTTTCTGGGTCTTGAGGCACATTAAATTGCATTCTCATGGGTGTTTAGCAAAGTTGGTTGAGTTGGATTGAAGTTTGGCTTCATGTGTGAGATGCATGATAGCAGTCATTTATTATTTGCAAGTAAAAGTCCATGTTTCTTCAGTGGGCCTGCTTTGTGATTTGATCAGAGACTCAAATTTGCTTTTTGAATATGAGGTATAATTGACATATAATATTATCTTTGAGGTATAGGACATACCTCAATATTTGTATATATTATGAAAGGATCACTACAATAAATCTAGTTAACGTCCATTACCATACATAGTTACAAAATTTCTTGTGATGAAAACTTTTAAGAATTTCTCTCTAAGCAACTTTCACATATGCAGTGCAGTACTGCTAACTGTCGTCACCATGCCGTCCCTTGTATCCTCAGGCCTTTTTTATTTTATAACTGGAAGTCTGTACCTCTGGACCCCCTTCACACATTTCATCCACCCCTCACCCCTGCCCGCCGCCACCGCAACCACCAGTTTGTTCTCTGTAACTGTGAGCTCAGTGTTTTTGCTTAGGTTCTTACATATACGTGAGACTGTAACAGTATTTGCCTCTCTGGCTTATTCCACTTGGCAAATGCCCTCAAGGTCAGTCCATGTTGTTGCCAGTGACAAGGTGTCACTCCTGTGGCTGAATGATATTTCCTTGTATGCACACGCCACATCTTGGTCCGTTCAGCCGTCGACGCACACTTCGGTTGTCTCCGTGTTCTGGCTGTTGTAAGTGCTGCGGTGACCGTGAGGGTGCAGAGGTCTTTTCAAGTTCATGTTTTTATTTCCTTCAGATCAATACCCAGACGTGGGATTACTGGATCATATGGTAGTTCTGTTTTTAATTTCATGAGGAAGCTCCAGAGTGTTTCCATGGTGGCGGCACCAATTTTCATTCCCGCCGGCCGCGTGCGCGAGGGCTCCGTTCCTCCGCGCCCTCACCCACACTTGTTAGCTCTTGTCCTTCTGAGAACAGCCGCCACAAGAGGTGTGAAGTGATAGCTCATTGCGGTTTGGATTTGCCTCTCCTGATGGTGAGTGACATTCAGCACTTTTTCACATGCCTGTGGGCCACCTGCACGTCTTCTTTGGAAAAATGTCCATTCAGATCTTTTGCCCGTTTTACAAATCATCGTTTGTATTTTTGCTGTTGAGCCCCAGGACTTCTTTGTTTGTTTTGGAGATTAACCCCTTATCGGATGTGAGTTGCAAATATCTTCTCCAATTCAGCGGGTCGCCTTATCGTTTTCTTGATGGTTTCTTTGTGCGGAAGCTGTTTAGTCTGGTGTGGCCCGTTATTTATAATTACCTTTGCCTTTGGTGTCAGATCCAAAAAGATCATCACCAAGACTAATGTCACGTTATGGTTTCAGGTCTTGTGTTTAAGTCTTTGATCCATTTCCGGTCGGTTTTGGTGTCTGGTGTCAGGGGTTCAGTCTCATTTTGTGTGTGTGGCTGTCTGGTTTCCCAGCACCAGTTATTGAAGAGACTGTCCCGTCCTGTTGTCTATTCTAGGTTCCTTCGATGTCCACTAGCTGACTGTGTACATGCGGCTTTATTTCTATTCTAGGCTCTCTGTTCTGTTACACCTATCCGTGTGTCTGTTTGAATGCCAACACCATACTGTTTTGATTACTATAGCTTTGTAATACAGTTTGTAATCAGAGAGCATGATGCCTCCAGCTTTGCTCTTCTTTCTCTAGATTGCTAAGGCAATTTAGGGTCTTTTGTGGTTCCGTACAAGTTTTAAGATGGTTTGTTTTGTTTCTGTAAAAAATGCCACTCAAATTTGAACAGGAGTCGTGTTGAAATCTGTCCACTGCTTTGGGTACTGTGGGCATATTACAGTATTAATTCTTCCAATCCATGAGACTCAAATAAATGGAAAGATATTTCCATTTATTTGAGTCTTCTTCAGTTTCTTTCACGAGTATCTTATCATTTTCAATGTATACGTCTTTCACCTCCTCAGTTAAATTATTCCTAGGTATCTGTTTCTCTTTGATGCAGTTGTAAATGGGATTGTTTCTTAGTTTTTCTTTCTGGTAGTTCATTGCTGGTGTATAGAAATGCAACAGATTTTTGTGTATTAATCTTCGTATCCTGCAACTTTACTGAATTTGTCTATTCTAACAGTTATTTTGGTAGACTCTTTAAGGGTTTCTGTGTGCAATATTATGTCATATGCAAACAGTGCGAGTTTAATTCTACCTTCCCCATTTGGATGGCTTTTATTTCCTTTTCATATCTGATTGCTCTGGCTAGGACTTTCAATTCTACACTGAAGAAAATTGACAAGAGTAGACATCCTTGTCTTACTCCTGATCTTAGAGGAAAGGATTTCAGTTTTTCACTGTTGAGTAAGTTAGCTTCACGCTTATCATCTATGGCCTTTATTGTGTTGAGGTACTTCTCTGCACCCATATGGTTGAGAGTTTTTATCATAAATGAATGTTGAGTTTTGTCAAATGCTTTTTCCACATCTACTAAGACAATCATATGTTCTTTATCCTTCATTTTGTTAATGTGATATATCACACTTATTGATTTGCATGTGGTAACCCCTATGATAACCCCTTTCTGCATCCCTTGAATAAATCCCATTTGATCCTTTTAATGTATTGTTGAATTCAGTGTGCTAATATTTTGTTGAGGGTTTTTGCATCTGTGTTCATCAGGAATGCCAGACTGTAATTTTCTTGGGGTGTCTTTGTCTGGTTTTGGTATCAGGGTAATGGTGGCCTGAGTCTAGCAGTGTTTTCTCCTCTTCTGTTTTTTGGAGAAATTTGAAAAGGATTCATATTCATTCTTCTTTAAATGTTTGGTAGAACTCACCAGTGAAGCCATCTTGTCCTGGACTTTTGATTGTTGAGAGGTTTTGGATCCCAATAAGCGATCTATTTAGATTTCCAACTTCTTCATGATTCAGTCTTGGTAAGTTGTACGTTTCTAGGAATGTATACATTTCTTCTAGGTTGTCCAGTTTGAGAGTATATAATTGCCCACAGTAGTCTCCTACAGTCGTTTGGATTTCTGTGTCACATCTCTCGTTTCTGGTTTTATTTATTTGAGCCCCTCTCTTTGTCTTGGTAAGTCTGCCTGAAGAGTTGTCAACCTAGTGGATCTTTTCAAAGAACCGGCTCTTAGTTCCATTGAGCTTTTCTACTTTTGTTTTAGTCTCTATTTTATTTATTTCCATTGTAATCTTTCTTATTCTACTAACTGTTGTTATTTGTGATTCTGTTAACTTTGAGCTTTGTTTATTCCTGTTTTCCCAGTTCCTTGAGATGTAAAGTTAGGTGGCTTCTTTGAGATTTCTCTGGTTTCTTTTTTTTTTTTTAATTTTTTCAACATTTATTTATTATTGAGAAACAGAGCATAAGCAGGGGAGGGGCAGAGAGAGAGAGAGAGAGAGACACGGCATCTGAAGCAGGCTCCAGGCTCCAGACTCCGAGCTGTCAGCACAGAGCCCAATGCGAGGCTCAAACTCACAAACTGTGAGATTGTGACCTGAGCTGAAGTCAGACGCTTAACCGACTGAGCCACGCCGGCGCCCTGAGATTTCTCTGGCTTCTTGATGTAGGCGTTTATCGCTATGAACTTCCCTCTGAGAACTGCTGTGTCCCGTAAGTTCTGGGATGTTTTGTTTCCCTTTTCATTTGTCTGAGGGTATATTTTGAACTTCTCTTGAGTTCTTCTTTGGCCCGGTGGTTGTTCAGTTATATGCTGTTTACTCTCCACATATTTGTGAATGTTCCAGGTTTCTTCTCATGATTGATTTCAGTTTCATACCATTGTGGTCGGAAAAAAAAGTTGCATGGTACGACTTTGGTTTTCCTAAATGTGCTAAGGCTTGCTTTGTGGTCCCACGTATGACCTATCCTGGAGAAGGTGCCATGTGCCTTTGAGAAGAATGTGTGTTCTGTTGCTTTGGAATGGAATGTTCTGGAAATGTTAAGTCCATCTGGTCCAACGTGTCATTTAAGGCCAATGTTTCCTTACAATTATCTGTCTAAGGGGTGCCTGGGTGGCTCAGTCAGTTGAGTGTCTGGCTTCAGCTCAGGTTATGATTGCACAGTTTGTGGGTTCGAGCCTTGCATCGGGCTCTGTGCTGACAGCTCAGAGCCTAGAGCCTATCTTCAGATTCTGTATCTCTTTCTCTCTCTGACCCTCCCCTGATTATGCTCTCTCTCTCTCTCTCTCAAAAACAAATAAAAAGCATTAGGAAAAAAAAAAAGATTATCTGTCTAGATGATCTATCCATGGGTGGAAGTGGGGCATTCAAGTCCCCTACGATTAATTTATTGCTGTCTATTTCTCCCATTAGGTCTGTTAATATTTGCTTTAGATATTCAGCTGTTTCTAAACTGATCAGACAGTCCACTGCTTTCCATCTCTCCTCGTACCCCATTGGTGGAAACAAGTCACGTGCGCACGCGTGACCGCAGATGAGCCCGGGAAGGGCAGTCTTCATTCTGGGTGACCGTTTTCCGAGCTAGAAATTCTTTCTGCGGGAGGAGAAGAAAATGGGTATCAAGGGAAGATTAAGATCAAAGTCCAGTCACGGTTCACAACCGCTTGTGTATGCGACACCCCTTAGAGGACAGGAGGTCAACATCATAACAGGTCGTTTTTGCCCAACTATTGGGGATTTGATCCACTTTCCCAAGGGCCTCTCTCAATCCACTGACTTCTGAGTCTTCCCCTGTGAAGTACTTACTACGTCCCCAAGCTTCCCAACAGCCTCTCCTGCGGTTTCCTCACAGACCAGAATTTTGTCTGTCAGCGGATTTGCGCGTGCTATCCTCTAACATCCCTTTAATTAATTTCACAAAACCTTGCATCTTTGACCAGATTTGCAGTTTCATTTTTGCAACCCCCGTACTTTCTGCTGCCCCGTGTCGGCGACAAAGGATGAAGTGGGAGAGGCAAAGGGGGATAAACTGCAGTTTGTTCACGGGCGTTTCTGTGTGTTGGCTTTCTCTAGCTCCAGGAACCTGGATCTCAATTATAAACACCATGAAAGGGCTGAATTGCCTCCTCGGTTTTTACAAAATGCACTCGGACAACTGTCAGCACACGTCAGCTGCCCGACTGTGCTCGCTTACATACCCATGAGTCAGAGTTCTGTCAGGTCCTTGGAAGGAGATGCCTCCCCTCTCTTTGCAAAGCCGTTGAGAGCAAGGACTCTGGATTTGAATCCTGATTCCACCACTTTCTTTTTTTTATATAAGTGGTTTTTAATTTAAATTTCAGTTTGTTAACATACAGCGCGATATTGGTTTCAGGAGTAGGATCCAATGATTCATCACTTACATACAACACCTAATGCTCATCCCAACAAGCGCCCTCCTTCATGCCCTCACCCATCTAGCCCAGCCCCACCCACCTCCTTCCATCAACTGTCAATTTGTTCTCTATCATTAAGAGTCTTTCTGATTCCACCACTTTCTAACTGAGTGAATTTGGACAAGTCATTTAACTTCTTAGCCTTGGTTACCCAACTAAGGATAAGGATGTTACTCAGCTCATAGGATTTGTGAAGATCAAATATGTTAGAACAGTGATACAGAGGGGCGCCTGGGTGGCTCAGTCGGTTAAGCATCTGACTTCATCTCAGATCATGATCTCATGGTTCGTGGGTTCAGGCCCCGCATCGGGCTCTGTGCTGCCAGCTCAGAGCCTGGAGCCTGCTTCAGATTCTGTGTCTCCCTCTCTCCCTGCCCCTCCCCTGCTCACACTGTCTCTCTCTCTCTCTCTCAAAAATAAAATAAAGCATTAAAAATTAAAAAAAAAAGTGATACAGAGTTAGCACTTGTGTGGGGTTAGCTCTGAGGATGGTGGTGATTCCCACAAGCACCGTAGCACTAACAACCTCCCCCAGACCAGTGTTCTCGTGAAGATCACATGGATAAGCCTGGGCGGGGAAAGTCAGTTGTACACACGGATCAGAATCGGTGGCACATGCTCACCCTGTCTGGTGACCAGTAAAATGCAGATGAAGTCCACAATGACCACAGCCCGTATTCATGGCAGCCAAGTCTGGGGGGGGCTGTGGGAAAACAGAAAGCCCCATCCCTCAGCGGTGGGAATGCACGTGGGCGCCTCCTTGCCGAGGAACCATTTGGCAATTTCTGGCAAAGCGGAAATGAATCGAGGGCTGTGGAAACAAGGAGGAAACAGGCATGGGGTGGCCCTCACGGCTTTGCACGCCACTGCTTTGCGGGGGAAGGGGGCCCCCTTTCCTGGCACTTTCAGGCGAATCAGACAGCAGTGCCCGTTGACTTCTCTTTGGGGAAAGGCTTTCTCCTTCTACGCCGCCGTCTGAGTCTGGAGGGTCTGAGGCTGTTTCCGTGCCCCGCTCCTGCCACCTGGTGCAGACTTCTGTAGAGTATGTGGGCCCTACTGGTGAGCCTCCCTCATCGCGTTCTAGAATGTGCCGTGGGGGGTGGGAGGGCGGCACATCAGGGCCCCCAGTTGGAGCTGTTGTGAAATTTGGCCCTGAGCACCCTGATTATTTCCCCGCTTCTGCACACACAAAGCTGAGAAGGGAGGTCGACCTTGGACAGCCGCCCTCACTTGGGGCGCCCTCACAGCTGGGGGCCCCGTGCTGTGACCCCTGGCCCAGCAGGACACACGAAGCTGCGGCCGCCTGCTGCCTCTCCCAGGGGCTCAGGAAGGCGTTCCTGGTGGCATCCCTGACCAAGGACTCAGACATGAGGACTGGCGCTCAGGTGTCCTCCTCTTTTCCCGTGAAATAGCCTCCCACCTCCGTCTTTCTATCGCTAGAGTGTCGGATCTGCCTGCGGCCTCTTGCCCTGAACCTCACACTGACCCTGAACCCCAGCCCCCAGCTGCCCACTTAACGTCCCTTCTTGGACGCACACTTGGCATTTCAGGTCTGATGTGTGCAAAATCCTTTCCTGGTCACGTCCCTTTCCCCCGGAGAGTCCCCCAGTCTCCCCCGGTGGCCCCAGTGCTCCAGCCGCTCGGCCAGAACCTTCCTGTCTGTCATTCCTGCTCTTCTTCCTTTCGCACTCCACATGTGTGTCCAGCTCTGTCTGCAGGGTACTCCAGAGTCCCCTCCGCCTCCACCCCTCCTCCCCGTGCTCCGCTTCTGTCCTCACCTGCGGTGCTCCAGCCAGAGGATCCCGTCTCTCCCCTGCCCGCAGCCCTCCCACAGCTCCCCCCACAGTCACCTCGGGGTCCTGATGACCTGCCTCCTTCCCCTCGCCTCCTGCCCTCTGCCCTGCATCACTCTGCTCCTTCCCGATTCTCGAACAGTCCACCCGGCACCCCCCTCAGGGACTTTGTGCGTACTCTTTCCTTCTCTGGAAACTTCTTCCCCACACATCTGCATGGCCCGTTTGCTCACTTCTCCCAGATCTTTGTTCACTTATCACCTCCTCCGGGAAGCCTTCTTGGAGGAGCCCATCCAAACGAGGGTTCCTTTCCCCTCTTCACCCCCTCACCCTGCTTTATCGTCCTTCAGAGCTCTTGTCAGCACTTAACATATCTGTATATTTTGTTGTCCAGCCTCCCAAACTGGATTATGTCGCCGTCCCCTCTTGGGGACCCTGATTCCTGCTTTATCCGTCTCTCTGGCCCTTTCTGCCACTGACGTGCCATCCACCGTTGATCTCACTGGTTACCTCCCTTCTGAAACGTCCGCTCCCTGGGAGCGGGGCCTGCCTGGGCTGTCCTCTCCCGCGTCCCGGTGCTTGGAAGAGGGCCTGCCCAGGGACTCATGGCAGGACCATCATGGATGAGTCTGCGAGTTCTGTCCAGAGCCAGCAGCTCCCCCCACCCCGCCCCCACCATCTTTCTATGCTCCTCTCTTTAGTCTCCTGTCTCTCCTCCCCATCCCCCACTCCCACCCCACCATCTCAGACCCCCTGCTTTCTTCCTGGCCCTTCTGCACACACAGAGAAGAAAGGATGTGGATTCTTCCCGCGACGCCTCCTCTGGGCCTGTGGTGCAGCTGTCCTGCCTTCACAATGGCCGCCTTCTCTGCCCTTGGCCTTGCTCCTGGTTTTGCGCCCCTGCCCCCGCTCCCTTCCTCTCTCCTCAAGTGGGCTCACACACGCGTGCACACACTGCTCCCTTCTTCCCTCACCCAGCTGCCCCCCGCTCCGGCCTGGGGGTGTGACTGCCTGGCACCTCCGCCTGCCCCGTGAGCAGACCCACCTTGCGAGCGCTCATGGTCCCAGGCAGCCCCCCGGGGCCCGGGGCATCCATGTTCCTCTTCAGGCTCCGATTCTATGGTCACTCCCTTTCTCCAAGACCTCTAAGTTTCAAAGCAGGTAAAACATTGATGCAGGACTCTAGAGAATTCGGCTCTGCCTCTAATTCCTTCATAACCTCAAACTGAGACCTGACCCCCTCTGGGCCTCAGTTTCCCCCTCTGGATCTCAGTCTCCCAATGCAATGCCTTTGATAGGACTTGCCCTTGAATGTCATGTGACCAGGGCCCACTCTTTTAGGGGAGGGGGGATGCTCCCTGGGGCCGGAAAAGAAGAGGGGGCCGCTGGAAAGACAGGAAGTAGATGCTCCTGCTTCCCGGATTTTCCAAAGCTGGGTGTGAGGCTGATGGGCGGATTTCCATTCTCCCCCAAGCGACACTGGAGCACTCTCTGTCCCTGCCCGGGAGCTGGTGGCTGGGTTTCCAATGGCCCCAAAACAAAGCCCCACAGACTGGTGGCTTCAAAGAACAGACATAAATTCTCTCACGGTTCTGGAGGCCGGACGCCCAACATCATGGGTCAGCAGAGCCACATTCCTGCTGAAGGCTCCCGGGGAAGATCCTTCCTTGCCTTGTCCAGCTTCTGGTGGCCCCTGGCAGGCTCTGGTCCTCCTTGGCCTGTGGCTGCACTGCTCCAATCCCTGCCTGTGTTCACGTGGCCACCTCCCTGAGCGCCCCTCTCTTCACACGGCCTTCTCCTGTGCAGGTCCGCGTCCAGACTCCCTCTTCTCGGGACACCAGTCTCTGGGTGAGGGCCCACCCTAATCGGGTATGACCTCATCTCAGCTACATCTACAAAGCCCCTGTATCCAAAGAAAGTCACGGTCACACGTACCTGGAGTTAGAACTTGAACGTATGTTTTGGGGGACACGATTCAAGCCACGTCAGCTGGGTTCCCCCTTGCACACTGTCTTATTTAATCCCCATGGGGAAGCGTTAACCTCCATGAAAGCTGAAGTCTTGAGTCAAACAAGGAAACCTGGCAAGAAGTGGGAAACCTGCTACCTCCCCCTTCGTGGTCCCCTGTGGTTGTAAGTGTGGAGCGTTGTGGCCACCCAGCCCATCAGCGCCTTGCCTTGGTTCTGCTCACCGGAGTCTCTAACTTCTATTTCACTCAGGGCGTCTTTGACTCTGGTAGATGTTAAATAATCATGGATGTCAAATGAAAGGGAAAGGCAGGATGATGACGCTGGTGGATATTTAAAGCCTCTACCAACCAAGCCTCAGAGAGTTTGAGAGGGTGGTCAGGCTAAGTGTGACCTCCTGCAGTCTCTCCCTGGTCCTAGCTGCAACTCCCCTCAACATTCTAGAAGAATCGACCCTAGAGCTTTTGGGCCCAATATGGTAGCCACTGGCCACTGGGGACTATTTCATTTTAAGTTAATTAAAAATAAATCACATTAAAAATTCTGTTTCGTAGTCACACCAGGCACGTTTTAAGGCCCAGTGGGTTACGTGGGTGCCAGATTGGATGGTGCACATATAACATTTTCCATCCTCGCAAAAAGTTGGGTAGGGCAGCGTGTCATTCAAGCAAAGTCTTTTTGGAGGGGGGGCGCACAAACCTTTCAGAATATAAAAAAGGATGGCAACAATCATTTTAAAAATGTAAGTTGTGCTGGGGCACCTGGTGGCTCAGTCAGTTGAGCACCCGACTCGTGGTTTCGGCTTGGGCTGTGATCTCGCCGCTGCGAGATCAAGCCCCGCGTCTGGCTCCAAGCTCCGCGTGGTTGGGATCCTGCTTGGGATTCTCTCTGATTCTCTCTCCACCACTCCCCTGCTTATGCGTGTGCACTCTCTCTCTCAAAACAGTTTTTTAATTAAAAAAATGCAAGTTGTTCTTATCGAGCCTTTACTGTCCCCAGACCTTGTGGCAGGTGCTTTCCGTGATTCATCTTAATGCTCGCACACACCTTTGAGGCGGATACGTCCTCTCCTTCCTATACTCTTCCCCCTCAGGTCCACGCACAGTGACCTGGTTCCTTTGCCCAGCCTCTCCAGGCCTCTCCGGGCCATCCTGTGGCTGGGTCGTGGGTCAGGGTTTCAGCTACTCAGGAGGGCTCCACGCTGGGGCCTGTGGGTTCCCCCTGTCCGTGGACAGGTCCTTGTTCTCTGAGCACTTGGCACATCCTGCCCTTGGCCAGCAGGTCACTTCCACAGAACACCTCTGTGCTGCTGCGGGGGAGATCAGAGTAGGAGGGGAGAGGGCTTTCAGCAAAGGAGGGGAGACTGGGCCCCCCTATGCATTAGCCCGCCCAAGGCCCAAGAGGGATCTGCTCTCCGCCAGGTCTGGGTGGGCCCTTTTCTACCCAGAGAAACCAAACTCTAGCGCCTAGAGGGGCCAGGTGGAGAAAGGGGCACCGCCCCACAACCCAGCCACCTGTGCCCATTGGATGATGGATGGGCCCAGAGGTGCCAGATCTTCTGATTCATCATTAGTGTGATACCCAGATTTGTAATGTGAAATTGTCCAGACTTCAAATGTGGACTGTTTGCTCTACTGTTAACAAAATAAATAAAAACACCAGGCAGACCCAAAGCAAACACACCTGTGGGATGGATTCAGCCCACATGCCACCCGTTTGCCAACTGTCTTCTAACCCGGTGGTTCCCAAGGGAGCGCACTGCCCCCTAGGGGCTAAACTCTATGAAAGCAAAGCTGGTGGTTCTGAAAGTTGGGGAGAGTGCTGGCGTCCTAGAGGCAGGAACCAGGGACCTTCAGTGGCCCGTTGTGTGCAGGAGAGCCCCACGGGGCGCCCATAATGCCTTGTGTTCCACGTGGCTTCCGAGTCTTTCAGCAGATCATTGTGTGAGTGGATCCTTTTACATTTATTGTGATCTGAGCCTTGATCCTAAATCCATTTTATGCATAAACACTGAATTTTCCAGGAAGCTACGTGATAAGTAAATGGAAGGATGGTCATACTTGAATGCAAACTTTCCCAGGAGTTGTTCTGGATTACTGAAAATCTCAGAGCTCCTGGCGGGGCCACCATAACATTTGAATGACAAGTGCCATGGGCTCACCCAAGGGCTCACGCTCCTCCGAGTCTTCGAGTCTTCGTCTAGGTCCAGGCCCCAGACTGTTCCCTCCCATCTCCTTGACAGATGTGCTCCAAAGTTCATACTGTAATTCTTCTTTGTTGTAAGTTACCTTCCTCTTATTCTGCTTATAGATTGTAGTTAGAGCCTCGTATTGATGTTTTTGGAAATAATGTGCATTAAGTAGCTTTTGTTACCTGTAGTTTTCTGCCAGGAAAATGAGGGAGCGGTACAAAATATTTGTCCTAGAAGTGGATATCTGTCTAAGGCGTCGAGAGCCATTCTTTGAAGGATCAGCTTAGTGTCAGCTTCCTCTGAGGTGATAATTAAATGTCGCATGAATGACAGACTCCCCAGGCCTTGTTCTGAGGGTCTTTTGTGGATTTTCTCCCCCACCTCCCAACCCCCTACCTGTTCCATCCTTCTAGACAAAACCATGCTTTAAAAGGGGCAGAAAGGTTTTCAAATACAGCCTTTCCTGATGTTGACTCCGCAGATGATACCGCCCATGCCTAGTGCTAGGGGAGCCGGCCCCGCCCCTCATCATCACGGATGGGCCCCAGCGTCCTCTGCGGGGATGCATGACCCTCCCAAGGGTGTGTGCCCAAGGTCAGCATTTAATTCAAGGCCGAGGCAGCGCCCCTCCACTTCTCCAACAACGCCTTCCTTGATAGCAGCGACCTCACCAAAAACAGGCAGGAGCTAGTGAAGGGACATGGCGGGCAGCAGCCTTCAGCCTCTGCTCTGCTATTTCCTTGCCCCTGCTTCTCCCTGGCAATTAACTATTTCTCCTCCACGCCCAGCACCAAGAGGAAGGGAGCTTTGAAAAATGGAATTCTCGGGCGCCTGGGAGGCTCAGTCAGTTAAGTGTCTGACTTCAGCTCAGGTCATGATCTCACAGTTCATGGGTTCAAGCCCCACGTCGGGCTCTGTGCTGAAGTCTCAGAGCCCAGAGCCTGCCTCGGATTCTGTGTCTCCCTCTGTCTCTGCCCCTCCCCCACTCTTAGAATAAACCCACAGCTCCTCACACAGTCTTGGCCGGCCCCCCTCTCTGGCCACATCTCCATCCTCTCTTCCTTTCGAACAACACTCAGATTGTCTGGCCTCTTTGCAGTTCTTCGAACATTCCGAGGTCACACCTGCCCCCAGGACCTTTACACTTGCAGTTACCTCTGCCTAGACCACTGCTCACACAACTCATTTCTTGTCATCACTTTCCATCCCTAACATCCCATCTGCTTCCCTGCCCTCCCCAGCCCCGGTCAGGCTCTCCCATGATACCTTGCTTTATGTCCTTTGTAGGATTTATCACCCCCTTGAAATTATCTCCAGTGTTTTGAATTTAGTTCTTGCCTATTTTCTCCACTCCTATATCCTCATACCCAAAAACAGTGCAAGGCAGGTATTGGGTACCCAATAAAGATTTGAATGAATGGATGACTCTTCAGCATTGGGCTTGAAGCAGAAAATGAGAACAAAATGGAATTCAGATTACTGTCTCCCTTTTCCAGCATTCAGAAATACGAGTGCAATTAGTTCAGGAAAATGTAGCTGAGTCCCAGTACTCAAATGTTGTCTTCAGAACCCATCTTTCTGGCTCTCGGATTTTGTTTCATTTGGGTTGACTCTATTTCTTGGAATGTTCTCCTTTGTGACCTGAAGATGGCCCTCACAGGCCCCAACCCTCCAGCACCAGGAATGTGGCTGAAAGAGAGAGCCTCTTCCCAGTGCTCCAGCAAAACTCTGAGGGAAGGCTTTCATTGGCTCAGCCAGGGTCATGTGTCTCTTCTCTACCCAATCACAGCAGCCAGAGGAGGTGGGACACACCCTGATTGGCCAACCCCAGACCACGGGCCTCGCCCAGGGGCTGGGAGCTACAATATGCTCCGTTAGAAGGCACAGTTCCCAAAAGGCAGGAGAATGGGTGCTGGGCAGAAAAATAAAACAAGTGTCTTCTACAGAAACACAAATCTCGCTTCTCCCCTCCAGGGGCAGATGGGAGGAGGGCACATTGCCCATCTCTCCGTTTCCAGCACAAGATGCCTCCTTCGTGGGTAGTTATGCCCCCACCTCTCTTGCTTCCTTTCCCGCAGTTCTCCGTTCAACGAGATCCCATCTCTGGCTTCCAGAACTTTCACAGCATTGATTTATCACTTTGTGCAGCAATTCGCGTTTGGTGCCTTTTCAAAAGCAGAAGAAAGAGACTCATGTTATAACCTTGCAAGCAGCCCAAAGTTAAAAAGATCCGGTTACAGAACATCAGAAGAGCCCCAGCCTAAGAGCTCTGGGGCTCAGGGTTTATGTGATGCATGTCTTCCCGGCCCCGCCTCCTCAGCCAATTTGTCTGCCAAAAAATCAAAGACTTCAGTCCTGTGGCATTTTGCATCTAATATTTATAGCGTTCTAGAGTTTGCAAAAGCATTTCCTTCTCATTTATCACTTGTTCCTCAGGAGACCCCAGCTTCGCTCCTCCTCCCTGAAAGTTAGAGGGATTGTCTTCCTCTGCCCCAATCAGGGGCCCCTAAAAACCAAATGATGGATGGTGAAAGTCTCACAACTCGGGGCCAGCAGGGGTGGGATTGAACCTTGGCCTGGACCAGCTCAGCGTCTATTCTGCACCCCTTGGGACCACGTGTGGGTCTTTCAAGATGGCAGCCAACAGCCCAAGTTCACACTTCAACCCCAAATATATTCTGTTTGAATTATAAGGTGTTTTTTTTTTAATCTGGAAATTTCGCCAGAAAGTTCAGGCTCCACACTTTATTTTTAAAAAGGGGCAGAGGGGCACCTAGGTGATTCAGTTGAGTGACCAATTCTTAATTTCGGCTCAGGTCAGATCCCAGGGTCATGGGATCAAGCCCTGAGTTGGGCTTTGCCCTGAGCATGGAGCCTGCTTCAGATTCTCCACCCCTTCCCCCACCTCCCCCTCTGCCCCTTTTCCACGTGCATGTGCTCTCTCTCTCTCTCTCAAGCTCTCTCAAAAAAGAATTAAAGGTTGGTAGATAGATAGATAATCTTGCCAAATATTAGCGACATTCCTAGACATTAGAGGTCAGTAGGCTAGAGCCCACAGAAGTTTTTTATCTGTTTTTATAAATAAAGTTTTATTAGAACACAGCTTATTCATTTACACATTGTGTATGGCTGCTTTCACTCTATCACGGCAGATTTGAATAATTGCAACAGACACCATGTGGCTGCAAAGTGAGAACACTTACAATCTGACCCTTTGCAGGAAAAGTTTGCCCCCCTCTACTAGATGGTAGCAGCCAGCTGGGTCTGGGTCACAGCTCCCCCTCCCCCCAGTATTTGTTAGAATTACAGGTGCAGCTCAGGGTGCTTCGGTCCCCAAAGAACAGTGGTTTAGAGGCTGCAGGTGCTTATTTTTCTCTCCTTTGACAGTCTGGGCATTAACAACCCAGGGATGATATGGCGTGCCTGCTATTGGCACCTGGGTTCCTTCTGGGATGTTGCCCCACCAACCTGGCGGGCTGCCCTTGTCCAAAATGGCTGACCATGACCACATCCAGCGAGTAGGAAGTAGGAAATACACCCACTTCCTGTAGGAACTCCCACCACTCCCACCCACGTCTCCACCAAAAGTCGGTCCTAGTGAGTCCAGCTGGGAAGGAGGCTGAGAATGTCACCACCGTTCTGGCAGCCTTGTGCCCAGCTAGTCACACTGTTCCTGGGGAGAAGCAGCGAATGGGCGCTGCGGTGACACAGCACATTCTGTGGGAGTTCACAGTTCCGTTCCGCACACACCTCTCCTTCTCTTATCCTTGGTCCGTTTCGTTCCTCTATAGGAGCAACTGAATCTCGTTTGAGTTTATGTGCCAGGTCGTAAATTATGTACACTCTCTCCCCAGGGAGGAGGAAGAAAGGGATGGGATGTACTCCAAGGGCAGAGGGAAGGTTGCAGGCATGGAATCATACAAAACGCGTCCTCTTCCTGCATAAATTAGTGATTGGGAAATCACAGAGCCGAGTACATTCCTAGATGTACTGTAGCCCAGAGTGCTGGGCCGGTAGAGGCTTTGGAAGCTAGAATGCCCGGCGGGGATTGTGGTCAGGATTCTCACTTGTCTTGGGGAAAGAAACACCGTGGTCCCTGGCAGCTTGAGCTGAGTCAATCTACCAAACTCCTGGAAGTGCTTCCTAGATCTGGCCTCCCACTGGGCTCTCCTCCTACCCCACCTCCAGCTCCTCTTTAGTCCGAGGGGGTGCTGTCCTACCGCCCCGACCCCCTTACTCGGAGCCCGGGACCCTCTCCTCCTGCAGGCCCCACCCATTCCCTAACTTTGAGAGGCATGTGCCCCCCTGGGCATCTGTGTGGACCCTTTCCAGACTACGTTCAAAATTAAATGCAAAGAAGAAAATACACAGGATTGCAGAGGAAGGCAGCTATATCAAAATACTGTAGAACCTGGGCTATGCCTCTTCCCGTGTTCAATGACAGGACGCAGTGGTGGTTCAGCAGAGAACTTGTAGGTCTGGTAACTTGCACGATTTCATCATAGCGCCGGCTTCAGTGGTATTTCGAGATGTCTGTTAAGGAGAATGTGATGTGAAAATATCTGTGACTTCTGGGAACACAGACACAGGTACTCCTGTGACTATGCTTTGTCCCCTTCATTTCTTACGGAAAGAGATGGAAGTTAGGTGATAATGAAAATAAATAAAGATCTGATTTTTCCATCCAAGTTCAGGAACCGCAGATTAAGAACCCCTTCCTCGAGTGATCGCATTCAATTCCATGATCTTAAATGCCTCCAACACGCTGTCAACTCTCACATTTCTACTCCCAGCCCGAACCGTGTGCCCTTGAACCTGAATGCATATCTCCAGATGCCATTCTGTCTCCACCTCGACTAACCAACTGCTGGGAACCTCAAGGTTAACTGTCAGACCTCAAGCTCTTTGTCACCTGCACCGCAGAGCCCGTCCCTCCCGCGGCGCCCCTTCCAGAGGGTGGCGGATGTCCTTGTTGGTGAGGACAGAAACCTCACAGGTGTCCTTGACTCCTCTCCTCCCTCCCCCACACCACCTCTAACCCATCCGCAGCCCCTGGCGGTTCCACCTCCAAAAATAGCCTGAAACCAGCGGAGCCCTCTGCTCCCCCCCCTGCTTAGAACCAGCCCAGCCTCTCTCCTGCATCAGTGACAGCCTCCTTGGGCCCTGCCTCCCCGCTTCATACTGTCCTCAATCCTGGACCTTAACCTCCACAAGGGTGTGGTTTTAGCCGTTTGTTAAAAGAGACTCCGTTTTGTTCATTGGTCTCCCTGGTACCTAGAACCAAGCCTAGCACAAAAGCAGAGCTCTTCTAAATGTTTACTGAATGAATGGATGAATGAACAAGTGAACGAATGAAATGATGCGTATGTAACATCCTGATAAATAATGTTATAGTACAAACAGCGACCAGCATTGTGGGGGCAGTTTCCCTGCCTTTCCTCATTGAACTCTCCCCAACAACTGTGTCAGGTGGGCCCATCATTAGTCCCATTTTATGGTTGGGAAGACTGGGCTGGTAGGTCGGAAGAGCTGGATTTAAACCCCAGCTGTCAGCTCCAGAGCCCATCACGCTCGACCTCGCGGCCGACTACCTCCCAAGATAAAAACACCCCTCGAATCCCACACCTGTGGCAAGAGTGACGGAGATGCTGCCTGGCTCCTCTCTGTGTCCCCGCGCTGCCGCTCTGCGGGAGGCAGGGCCCTCAGGCTCTGGGAATGGCCTTCCCTCGCAGCCCACGGGCTGATAAGCCTTGGGAGGGTGGCACGTGGGGACCGAGCTCAGTGTGGAATCTCCGTCCTACCCAGAATTCCGGCAGGACGTGCTCTGGAGAGGGGAGTCGGAGCCTATTCAGGAGCAGCGTCTCTGGGATCACAAGGTCCATTTGTCCTTTGACTTTAGCTGTTGAGCAATCGATTTATTCTTGCCTTTAGCCCTGCCTCCCCCCACCCCAGTGGGCAGTGACAGGGTGCTGTCCTGCAGAGACTTGGTCCTGCAGGGGGCGTGGCCCCGCAGGGGGCGTGGCTCCCACCAGCCTCCTATAACCTGGGCGTTTGGTGGGCCATCATTTGCTCATTCATGCCACAAATGTCTGTTGAGGCCTCACTGCTTCCTGAGCTCTGTCCTAGACATGGGGACACCGGCGGGAACGAGGCACGCAGGAAGCCCTGACCTCAAGGAGCTGATGTTTTTCGTTGGGCATACGTTTGTCAGGTGGCAATGAATACCAAAGAGAAACAAAGTAAGGAAAAGAGGGAGCACCAGGGTAGGGAGAGACCACTATAATAGCGTGGTTCGGGATGTCACCCAGTAAGGTGATGCTTGAGCGAGTGCCCGGAAGAGGTGAGGGAGCAATCCAGGCAGGCATCTGAGGAAGAGGGTCCTTGAGAGGGAACAGCAAGGGCAAAGGTCCTGAGGCAGAAATGAGCTTCAGCCTGGGAAGATGGGAGGCGGCCACTGTGGCTGGAGGAGAATGGATCCAGGCACAATGAGGAACAAGAGATCAGAGAGGGGGCAGAAGACGAATCCCATGGGACCTCATAGGCCATGTCAAGGAGTCGGGATTTTAGAGTGAGTGTGATACAGAGCCATTGAAGGGTTTTAGGCAGAACTGTGGCTTTATCCGATTTGTGATTTATCAGATGCCTCCTGGCTCCGGTGGCAGAAGGCCAGGGAGGAAGCTCCAGTCTTCCTCTCCAGGCAAGAGAAGGAAGTGGCTGGGATCCCCAAGCCGGTCACAGGGAGATACGGGAAGGGCTCAGTCCTGAGGCCATTCTGAAGGGAATGCCTCCGTGAAACGCCCTCAGTGGATGTGAGTGGGGACGGAGGGGCCGCTGACCTGGCAGGTGTGTGGCCCCAGCGCCTGGCGCTCATGGAATGTTGGGAGAGAGGCAGGTGCTGGGGACTGAGTGAGAGTTCAGCCTGAACCGCCTGTTTGGCACCAAACAAACTGACCTGAAGGAAGGTAATGACATTTGTAATAATCCGCACGATACATAAAAATGGCAAAACGTATGAAAGAGGCATACGGACATCTGGAATTTAGAAGGTGTCACAAGCAGAGACCAATCTCTGGGCGTGTGCAATGGAGTGGTTTTATTCTGGGAAAGATGGACTTTCCAGAAGGTTCTACTTCATTTTTTACCGGCCTCTCTGAGTCGCTCTGGCAAACATTGTTTATTGTCATTGGCTCAGCTCTGCACTCCGGCCTTCTTCGCTAATAGATGTGTGTCGTGCCGGCCGATTTCTCTGTGCGGCACAAACATCCTTCCCCAAGCTCATCCCCGAATCTCGGAGGGGGCTTGTTTTTTTTCCAAGATGGTGTCACATCTGGTTTCTAGCGCCTGTTTTCATTTCTCCGGAGACCAGTGTTTTCATCCCCAACTCAACCCAAAAAAAGAAACGGGTTCTATTTCGGGAACTCTGTGCCAGACATGATCTCATTTGTTGCTATTCCCATTTTAGAGATGGAATTACCGAGGCTCAGAGGGAGGCGTTCACTTGTCCCAGGAGACAGGGCTCAAACCCAAGCCCTCCGACCCTGGAAACCAGGCCCTTCAGAGCCACGCTGCACCCCCTACCCCGTCCCCGGCATCACTGAAGACCCGCACCCATCTCAGGGTTTCTCAGCCCAAGCCCCAGGGCCTCCTCTGTGGTGAGAGCTGCCCTATGCCCCGCAGGGTGCTTAGCGCATCCCTGGTCTCCACCACTAGATTTCAACAGCACCCTGTCCCATAGCTGAGACAACCAAAGATGTCTCTGGCTGTTGCCCATTGTCCTTGGGGACACTTTCCCCAGTTGGCCTGGTCCATGTTAAGAGTTCTTCGACACGGGCTCTGAGTTGACTCTCCACCACCTCCACTGACCCCCTATCTGGCACCCAGAACTCTGGCCCGCAGATGCTGTGATAAAAATCCCTCTTCCTGAAACATTTTTTTGCGGCATCTCCAGCCCAAGGAGAGAGGGAGGCTTAGACACTGGTCAGGGGCAGGTCTGTACTGCGTGGCCTGTGCGTCTCACCCAGAACCGATGACCTGTCACCTTTGTCAGCAGCTGTGACTGTGTGTCTGCTCCAGGCCAGGTACTGGGCAGGCACCGCGGCTCTCAGAAAAGGCCCGTGGATGGGAAGATGATGATAAACAAGAAAGCAAATACACCTGCTGGTGATTTCAGAGAGTACAGAGGGCCACAGAGGGGATTAACAGCCCGGCACAGAAGGACGGGGACCGTGAGGCAGGGCGATCTGGGACAGCTGGTCAGAGGAGGTGCCATCCGATCTGAGACCTCCCAGTGAGAAGGAGCCAGTCCACGTGAGGGGGGAGCAGGCCCATGGCTAAGGTAGAGAGAAGAGCAGGTGCAAATGCCCTGAGGTGCAGTGTGTTTGATGCGTTTTAGGGAATAAGAGGCCTGGAGTGGCTAGAGCAGATGAGGAAAGGGACGAGTGGTGGGAGACGTGGGCAGAGGTAGAAGGGGGGTGGCAAGAACGGTGTTGGGTTCAGAAGGGTCCTCCTGGCCGTTTGGGGGTAACTGGGTTATGGGAAGGCGAAAAGAGGACTCAGCAAGATCAGGGGTCTTTTGCTTCTTTTATTTGGGTTCCTAAACGCTGGATCTGGGCATTCAGGTTGTAGCATTCAAGCAACTGCCTCCTCAGGGGGTCTCAAACCTCCAACCCTTTCTCTGCCTTTGAATCTCCTAGCTCAAGATGCAAAGTCCCAGAGTAGAGTCTGATTGGCCAAGCTCAGCCATACACCTGCCCCCAAGGGGAGAAAGGGCACCTTGATTGACAGCTGGGACCTTTGTATTTGGGAAAAACCCGGGATGCAGTGGCTGTGACTTTCCAGTCGTCCCCTGAAGGAAAGGAGTGTGAGTGTGTTGTGTCATGCATGTGTGGGTATATTTGCTCCAAAATATGGAGGAAACTGCCAAGTCAAAATGAATGAATAGTTATCAAAATATGTGTATTTGAATATAAATCACGAAATGTAGCCTGATTCAGCCAGTCAACTCTGGAATATTTCGACTCCTGGTTATTTATCCATGATCGCTAATGTGGGCTGTGGGTAGAGACGGTGTGGAACAAATGTGCGTTGAGAGACGCCAGTGTCCTTAAAACAGCCGTGCTGACGGTTCCATCCAGATGGCCCACGATGGGCGGGAGAAAGCTCCGCACCGGCGGCGGGTACTCTACGTCCCACCGGTTCCCACTTGCAGGCACTTTTCCACGTTCCTTACACCTGTTGGTTCCTTCCCCCTATGTGACAGTAGGCAGTGGCTCACTGTCATTGCTGCCTGTCAAGGCTCAGAGGGGTGAAGTCACTTGCCTGGCATGCCACAGTCGGGAGGGGACAGACCAGGAGAGTCTAGCTACAGACACACACTCTTGGCGGTTCTCCTGGGTCACCTCCTATGTTCCCCAGAGGACTGACTTGTGGCTGCCCTGAGGTTCAAGACAACAGGGTCCCTCACCCCGGCCCCACGATTCTGAAACCCTCCATCTCCCCCGCATCCAGAACGCCGCCTCCCTCTGCCCTCCTGGGCCAGCTTTACTCCCAGCGAATCTCAGTCTCCAGTCACCGCAACACGCAGCTTTTAGAGACCACAAATGCGATTATTACGAGGCAATTTCAGTTAGATCCAGGGCCGGGAGAGATAACAGAAGGGCCTGGTTCTCCCATCAGACTCTGAACGGTTCCCCAGCAGCACTTAACTCAGACAAACGGAGAAGGCAGCCAGGAGGGGACGGACACAAGCGGCTGATGGCTGCCTGCACCGGCCGGCAGGACCAGGAGGGAGGGTTTCAGAAGGACGCGGGGGTTAACCGTCCCCTGAACGTTGGGGGGGGCGTAGATTTGGACATGGGTCTCCGCCAGAACTCTATTAAGTAGGTATCAATGGAGCAGGACGTGGCCAGGGAGGGGGACCCGTTGGTCTTAATGAAACTAACGCTTAGCATTATGTCACGTGTCAGGTCTGGGCAGTATAGTCATGTCCCCAGATATCGCGTGTTCAGTCCACACCGCCGCAGGAAAGCGAATGCAGCACTAAAGCGAGCCAGATGAAGTTCTGGCGCGTGTAAGAGTCATGTTTCCTCTAGGTGTGCGGTCGTATTCTGAAACAGCGGCAGAGGGGCGCCTGGGGGGCTCAGTCAGTTAGGTGTCGGCTCAGGTCACCATTTCACAGTTCCATGAGTTTGAGCCCCGCAGCGGGCTCTGTGCTGATGGTGTGGAGCCTGCTTGGGAGTCTCTCTCTCTCTTTCTCTCTCTCTCTCTCTCTCTCTCTCTCTATCGCTCTCTGCCCCTCCCCCACTCACACTGTCTCCTAATGTTTTTTTAAAAACTTTTTTAATTTTTTTTAAAAGTGCATATACCTTAATTTAAAAGTATTGCTAAGGGGCACCTGGGTGGCCCAGTCGGTTAAGCGTCCAACTTCAGCTCAGGTCATGATCTCACAGTTTGTGGGTTCAAGCCCCACATCAGGCTCTGTGCTGACAGCTTAGAGCCGGAGGCTGCTTCAGATTCTGTATCTCCATCTCTCTCTGCCCCTCCCCAGCTTTCTCTCTGTCTCTCAAAATAAAGACATTTAAAAAAAAATTTTTTAAGCATTACTAAAAAATGCTCACCAGCATTGGAGCCTTCAGTAAGTCGTAGTCACTGACCACAGATCACCGTGACTAATATAATACTAGTGAAAAAGTTTGAAATGTTCCAAGAATGACCAAAACACAGCACAGAGACACAAAGTGAGTGAAATGCCGTTGAGGAACAAAGGGGGCCGGGAGACTTGCTGGATGCCGAGCTCCTCGACCCTTCGGTTTGTAAAACACGTAGTGTCTGTAAAGCTCAATAAAGCAAAGCGCGTGGGGCGCCTGGGTGGTCAGTCGGCTGAGCGTCCGACGTCAGCTCAGGTCATGACCTCCTGGTGCGTGGGTTCGAGCCCTGCGTCGGGCTCTGTGCTGACAGCTCAGAGCCTGGAGCCTGCTTCAGATTCTGTGTCTCCCTCTCTGCTCTTCCCCTGCGTGCTCTCTGTTTCTCTCTCAAAAACAAAGAAACATTAAAAAAAATAGTAGTAAATAAAGTGAAGCGTGAGAACACAGGGTGGGAACCGATGTGTGTGGATGGCAGCCCACGAGGGAGATGCTGCCATCTTCCCCATTTTACAAGTGCAGAAACTGAGGGATCAGGAGGTTAAACTAGTTGTGCAGGGACACACAGCTTTCAGTGTTGGAACATATCTCCAGAAGCCCATCTTTAAAAAAATTTTTTTTTAATGTTAATCATTTTTTGAGAGAGAGAGCACAAGAAAGGGAAGGGCACAGAGGGAGGGAGACATAGAATCCAAAGCATATGTCAGGCTCTGAGCTGTCAGCACAGAGCCCAATGCAGGCCTTGAACTCACAAACTGTGAAATCACGACCTGAGCTGAGGTTGGACGCTTAGCCAACTGAGCCACCCAGGCGCCCCATCCGCGGGCCCCTTTAACATGGAGTGTTTCTGCCAGTGTCCCCTCTTCTAGGACATCTTCATCCTTTCTATCGCGATCACGTTTCCTCATTGGTATCGGTGACTGAGCTGTCTGGCTGCAAGTGGAGAGTTTCCCACACCGCGCATGTTGGCATCCCCTCGGTCGGCTCCGTTTCTTCTCCGACTCCTTTTCTCCTCTCCTCTTTCCAGCTCAGCTAGCTTTTCATTTCGTGGTTGCTCTCTCATCTCTGTTGGCCACTCCTCCCCTTGGACAGTCCACATTTGTAACACGTCTCATAGATGTATCAACATGTATCAACATTTATTGTCTGTGTGTGAACTGAGTGACAGACGCTTGGGGACTGCTCACTGATAGACTTTGCAAGAAATGACGTGACGGGCCCCTGGTCCTGATGTGCGTGTTCCTTACACAGTGACTGGTGGGCTGGAGACCTAGTAGCCAAGCTTGTAGGTGGTGCAATTACAGTTAATGTGCCACGGCAGCTAAATTGGAACCGTGTTGTGGGAGACTAAATGGTGGAAACTGACATTTGTGCATATCGGGATCACACAAGGCAGAGACGACCTGTGACTGGCTGCTCTGTTCTTTTTATTTTTTTAAACATTTATTTAGTTTTTGAGAGAGAGAGACCCAGCATCACCAGGGGAGGGAAGCAGGCTCCAGGCTCTAAGCTGGTAGCACAGAGCCCAATGCGGGGCTCGAACCCATGAATTGTGAGATGATGACCTGAGCTGAAGTCAGAGGCTGAACCGACTGAGCCACCCAGATGCCCCATGGCTGCTCTGTTCTTGTCGTGTCATTGCTGTGCCCCCGTGGGGGCGTTCTTTTGCACTCTGGGGCCCCCTCTCTGCCTTGGCCCTACTTTATCCCTGGCACCACTGTCTCCAGATTAAAACACAGCCCTGTTTCAAGTCCCTGAGGGATCCCTTCCCCCATACAAGGAGTGTTGCTCATAACACCAAGGGTTGGAAAACAGTTCTTGCAGAGGGCCGGAGAGTAAATGTTTTGGCCCTGCAGCCACAGGGTCTCTGTTGCAACGACTCAACTCTGCCGTTGCAGTCTGCGCGCGGCCATAATGACTGTACAAACCAGTGGGCGTGGCTCTGTTCCAATGGAAGCATTTACAAAAAGGGCGGCAGCCAGAGCTGCTTTGCCAGACCCTGCTCTCCACAAAGCATCTCCTCTTCTTCGCCTTGCGTCTTTTAATTGCAAGTGCAAGAGCTCGACTGAAAACCAAATGAAGCAAACAGAACCCCCCCCAGTGATGGAGAGGTGGGGTTTACTGGTTTATGTCACTCAGGCTTTCTCACCCCCTGGCAGAGACATTTGGAGCCAAAGGAGTCTTTGTCCTGGGAGGGGGGGGGGGCTGTGCTGTGCATTAGAGGGATGTTTACCAGCGTCTCTGGTCTCTATTCACTAGTAGTACCTCCCCAGTCAGTTGTGACAACCAAAATGTCCCCATTGCCCAGTGCCCCCTCATGAGGAACCACTAATAAAACTGAAAATGCTACCGTTAGAGGTGGTTTCAGGTAAGAGTGGTCCCGGAAATAACACTAGTATCTCTCTTTTTCTATTCATCTCTCTTTCCCTCCCTCTTTCCCTGCCCCGTTCTCTGCTGCCCTGTTCTATGTACTTCATGGTCAAATACACTCTCTCCTCCTGGTGGCAAGATGGCTGCCAGCAGCGTCAGGTTTATGTCCCCATCGGCTTTAAGCCATCTCGCAGAACGTCTCTTCTCTAGGAGCTGCCTAAAAGTCCCAGGGCTCACTCTCATTGGCCCAGCTTGGGTCACATGCCTGTCCCTGAACCAATGACAAGTAGCTAGGGGAATGGAGTCCTCCAATTGGTCCAGCTGAGATTAGGCCTGCCGCCCTGGCGGCAGGGAGGTAAGATCGGCCCCTGTGACTGATGTAAGGAAGTAGTGGTACGCGAAGGACCACGGTCAGGATCAAGCACGAAAACAGAAGCCTCCACTTCCAGGTGTAAATTTCCACCCTGTGCCTGGTCCACGGGCGGCGGTGAGCGCCGCGTCCTTTCAAGTCCTTTCATCGGATGCCAGCCCGCTGCCTCGGGCCGGCGTCAGCTAGCACATTATCAGTGGCCTTTCCAGGCCTGGCATTTAATTCCTCTTCCTCTGCCTGCCAAGTCGTTCCGCCCCCGCCCCCAGGTTGCTCTGCCTTTTGCACTGTCCCAGCCGCCAGAGCTAAACGACTCCGGCTCCAGCCAGGACATGGGCTGTATTTTTAATCTTGATTTTAATTCCAGCTCCTTCTCCTGGCTGGATCTCCCAGCCCTGGAGCTCCAGGGCCCACGCTAATTTGCTTCTCCCACCTCAACGGTACCGGAATAACCATTTTAAAAACCGCCTTGAGGAAATCTAATCAAATGAGAGCAAAATCTAATTTGGCACTAAAAGCCTTTGACTGAAGAAATCCTGTTTTCTAGGGTCTTGTGGAGCCTGAATAGTAAACTCTTCCTGGATTTTTTAAGAGTTGGGGGTTGAAGAGAGAAGAGGGATGTGAAAGAGGGCATTAGCCTCAGGCGTGGTGACACCCGTGGCATTCGGTGACAATGGGGGGCTTCCCAGGGCCGCCCCCTCCCACCTCCAAGAAAGAATTATCCCACCAGCAGGGCCAAGATCGAAGCTCTTTAGCATTCTGAGCTGCACATTCATCAGAGGAACCTTGGTCCAGATCTTCAGGGACCAACCATAGGATTATAGGCCAGGGTTTGGGGGAGATTCAGAGTGCCTTTTTCCAGGGGCTTCTGTTCACCCTTCTGCAAACTGAGGGAGGTTTTATGCTTCTGAAATTACTTGAGGTCCGGGGTTCCTTTCAGGATGTGTCCCGATTCCAGGAAAATGCACACAACATGCAAAATCTGATGTGTGGTATTTCAGGAGACGTGTGGACCCTTTTAAGTTTCCCCATCCTGCCTCCTGTTGCTTCTTCTCATGATCTGGTCCCTCTACCCTGTCACACCATCTTCTCCCTTCCTCGGTGGCTTCCCTGTGTTTCTCAAATGCCCCCGAGCTTGTTCCTGCCGCAGGACCTTTGCACTTGCAATTCCCTCTGTCTAGAGCAGTTGACCTTGTATTCCTATTCCGCCTGATTCATCCTCGGCAGCCTTCCCTGACCACTCAGCCCCGTGGGGCCTCCAGGGCTCCGTCTCTAGCCACTTTGTTGGAACACCGTCTTTGTTTTCGTCATCACTTCGTTTTTACCAACAGCATCACCTCTGTGACCACAGTCCCTCCGCCAGAATGTCCGCCCTGTGAGGGCAGGGATCCTGGTGGCCTCGTTCGCTGCCGTGCTGCCATTGCCCGGGACGGCTTCTGTCACACCATCAGGGCTCACAAAGAGTTGTTGATATGTGAACGCACACGGGCTCAAGGCAGTGTTACCCCAAACCGAGCTGTTTCCGGGGGCTGCCGTCCTGATTTTCACCATGCGTGGGTGCAGTGACTTACGATTTCCTGAATATTTTCCTCTCAGATGTTTTACTGTTTTTACTTCAGTGTCTTCAAAGGGAAACTCCTCCATCCCCACCAGTGTTTTCCATGAATAGAAAGTGTCAGGCCCCTATAAGGGGGCTTATTAAATTTCACCCTCTTTCCTGAAGTTTTGAACCAACTGAAAACACAACAAAGGAGTCGGCAAATGGAAGCCAAAATGGCACTTCGATGCCTCTGATAAAGGCTGGGTGGGAGGGCGCGCCTTCTTTCTGAGAGCATCTGGGCTTCCAGATGCTAAACTCCAGGATCAAACAGCCCACTTTCTCTCCTCCCTACATGGCAAAAGCAAGCCCCCCTTCAAACTGGCATTCCCTGAGCACAGCCCGCTCCACAAAGGAAGAGCAAAAGAATGAATGGGTCGTGATTCCCAGTTGGTCCCTCTGAGCCCAGTTGGTCACATGTGCTAGAGGTCAGCCAACAACAGTCCCCTAGGCCAAACCCAGCCCTCCATCTGTTTTTGTAAATAAAGTTTTATTGGAACTGGCCACACCCACTTGCTTATGTATTGTCTGTAACTGTTTTCTACAGCTATTGAAGAGTTGCTGTACACAAAGCCTAAGGTATTTACTGTCTGGGCCTTTGCAGGGAATGTCCGCTGACCCCTCGTACATCATAGCTCCCCAAGGAGAAGGAACAGGAGAGAGCGGAGTGGGGTTATCAGGGTAGAGCTCCCTACAGATGGAAAGACACGTCAAACGTGAGGAGTAAGGTCACTGAGGTTTAGTAGACCTGGTTTCCAGGACGGTACTTGATCTCTAGGGGCCTTTGCAGCCCTCACTAGTGGTTCTGTTGCTGAGGAGGGGCCAGGTACGCGTGGCAGGTGGAATCGTGTCGCTCTGCATTCCTCACCTGCAGACCATAGGTCTTTAACCCGGGACGGCCCTCTGTTGGGGCCTCCGGCACACACTGCACAACGTTCCCCAGTGTCCCTGGCCTGCGTCCCCTGGATGCCGGTAGCACGTCCCACCCCAATCTGTAGCAAAACCAAAACCTTCTGCAAGACATTGCCCAAGGGGCAGCCCGCCCCCGGCTGGGCGCCGCTGCTTTCCGGGGATGGATGCCAGTGTCTGAACGGGCCCTTTTCTGAGAGAGAAACCCAGGTCTTCCGCTTGCCTGGTCCTTGGACAGCCCTGGCCCTTCCTCCAGACTCCGTCTCAGTCCTTGTGCCCTGACACCTGGCCGGGGACACGCAGTCACTGTGAAGGTGCACACCGGCCACCTCACTGCTTTTACTCTCTGAGTACTGCACGCTGCCCGGGACTCCGAGCCGGGCGGCCAGTCTCCCCTCCTCCCCGGAAAACTGGGGTTCCTTCTCTGTCCACTTTGCCCCTAACCACTCAAAGGGCCTTACCTGAAGCTGCCTGGGACCCTCCCTCCCTACTGTCACCTCCTCTGGTGCCCAGATCCTTCGAGGAGTGTCTTCCTCAGCTCCTCCCTGAGGAGCACGCACCTCCTGGCCCGGCGTGTGCTTCCCTCTGTCCTGTGCCACTGGGATTCGGGAATTGGCTGCTCAGGTCCTTCAGGGGGCTTCCCACTGCCAGGTGGTGACAGCCACCTGCCCGGTCTCCAGGACCATGTCCCATGGAGGGCTCCTGCTCCCTCCCCGCTCTCCCCATCCCACAGGCCAAAGGCAGCTCTCTGTGCTTTCTGGAAGATTCTGGGGGCAGGGGAGCCCTCTCATCCTCTGCTGGCATCATTGCCTGGCCCCAGGCCACTCCTCACAGATGGTCACCCCCCCTTGTCTGTCTCCTCTCCTCTTCGGCCCTGAACAGACACTGGCCCCACACGCACGCTTGGCCAGGCCCGAAGCCCTCTGCCAGCCAATCCCCGTAACCCGCTTCAACAACCGGGAACCCAGTCTCCGGGCTGGTGCGCAGGGGTCTCCAAGATCCCTGCGTCCTCATCTGAGGAAGAGGGCGGGCCTAGGGCCTCTGTCTCTGGAGAAACGGTCACAGATTTTTCCTTTTCTTAAAAACTGGCTTTATTGGTTGTAACTGTTAAAAATCATAGTCACTCACTGAGAAGAAAAAGAACAAAAAAGTATCATCAAGAAGATCTTGTCTGTTACCTCCTCGCCCACCGAGTGTTTTAGGGGTACCCCCTTCCGCATGAATCAGGGTGATTTGCCTTTAAGTTCTGTGGCTGGTGTTGGACATGCACGCGGAGAAGCGCTCGGCCCCTCAGTGCCCAGCTCAGTGGGGCGTCACCAGCACAAACCCGTGTCACAGTGAGAAACAGAACGAGGCTGCGCCCGGGAAGCACGCCCACGCCCGCGATCAGCGCCCCTCGCTTCCCTGCAGCATAGATCCGTTCTCCCTACAGATGAGATCATACGGCATTCGTTCATTCTTATCTGGTTTATTTCTCTTAATGTGATTAGGTGGTTGAAATGCATCTGGGTATGTGTGTGTTTGAGAGGGAGAGAGAGAGAGCAAGTTGGGGAGGGACAGAGGGAGAGAGAATTTGAAGCAGGCTCCATGCTCAACACAGAGCCTGACATGGGGCTCCATCTCACGACCCTGAGATCATGACCTGAGCTGAAATCAACAGGCGGACACTTGACCGACTGAGCCGCCCAGGCGCCCCGAGATGCATCTGTATTATTGGACGTGCTGCTTCCCGCGTCTGTGGGATATTCCGCTGTGTGATATCGAGCAATGTATCCAACCTCCCCTTCCGTTGACAGACACCTGACTTGCCCCTGGTCATCTGCTGTCACGAAGGGTGCTGCTCCTGCTCGGGAACCGACGAATGCTTTACTGCCGAGTAAATACCCAGGGTTCGGGGGGCTGGGTCAGAAGGTGTGTGCACGGTCCTGCGGGCCGCTCGCCGTGTGTAAAGTGCCAGTGTTCCACATTTCCAGCGACAACGGTGGTGGTCGTTTTCTGATGTTAGCTGTTCTGTTCTGGTCCCGTGTCGGAGACAGGATTCAAGGGGCCCATAAGCTTGAACGGGAAAGAATCACACTCTTATTTTTACGACCCTACATCGTAACTTAGCATCGCCTTCAATTAGGAGGGCGGCCACGAGCCATAACCCGAGGGAATCTGTCGTTTTGTCACCCCTACAGACCACTGATCTTGTGTCACTCGGCAGCGGCTGCAGATGTCACCAAATCAAATATTCTCACTTATCACTACTTTGAAATTACTTTTCTTCCCAAGGTCTTTTACAGCCTTTTTTTAAAAGGGCATGTTACCAGATGGCATATGCTTTTAATATTCAGATATTACGTTTCAGATTGATTTCCTTTCTCTCTAATCCTATGTATTTTATATTTTAGGCTTTGCTTACTTGCAAAGGGTTCTGTGGCTCAGAGGGTAGCGCGGTTTTCATTCCTTGGGGACACGGTGGTCGGGTGACAGAGGAGACTCCTGCTCTCTGCATTCTCACGTGGCCTCCTGACCCTTCTCCCCTCCAGCTTTCTTCGGGAAGTATCTCAATGAGTACAACGGCTCCTACGTGCCACCTGGCTGGAAGGAGTGGGTCGGCCTCCTGAAAAACTCCCGTTTTTATAACTACACGCTCTGTCGGAACGGGGTGAAGGAGAAACACGGCTTCGATTACTCCAGGGTAAGTCCTGCGTGTCCCGCAACCTTCGCTGCCTGGCTTGGAGGGTGACACTTACCTAAATGAGTGACCTCAAGCAGCCCACGTGTGTCATCTCAGTGTCTTCATGTCCCAGATAATAGTCTCCGAGAGCGTCGTTCGCCACCTGCCCAGGCAGAATATTCTTGCGCAAAGCGCGCGCGCAGAGCATACCGGTCCGTGAATTTTTGCAAACCGAGCAGGCACGTGCTGGCGGCGCCCGGGCAGGTCGGCAAGCAGCGTGTCCCCACCGCCAGCCCCAAGAGCGCCTTCGTGTAACCCCTTCCACCAAGCGTCCCCCACGAAGACAGCCACCTCACAGGCGCGCAGCGGGACACACGAATTCCGAATCCGCTTCCTTGGCTTCGCACCGAGTTGAGACCCGCCTGTGTTGTCACGTGTGGGTGTCGGTCCTGCACTCCTGTTGTGTGGCGTCCCGTCGTCACAGTGTCACTTGTTCCCCATGCCCTGGTCTTGCTAGGCCCGGGGCGTGTAACTGACCTAAGGTGTGACGGGCACAGATCTTAGGTGCACGGCTCGGGGAATTTCCACGCATGTGTACGTCTGTTGAACCAGATCGGAGCCCCCCTCCCCACCCCCGCAATCAAGGTATAAAGTGTTTCCAGGCCCAGGAGACTCCCCTGTTCGCCTTTCCAGTCAAAACCCCCGCCCCCGAGGTGACCCGTAGTCAGACTTCTATCACCGAGGATCGGTTCTGCCCATTCCAGAACCTCACGGAAATGGAGCCACATGCGTGCTCTTCTGGGTTGAGGTTTTATCCCTTTACATAACGCCTGTGACGGTCACCCGTGTGGCCACACTAATCAGCAGTGTGTCCTTGCTGCTGTGAGGCACGTGTGGGTGGCGGGTCAGTGTCCACTCGCACCCGACGGGCGTGTCGGTGGCCTCCAGTCGGCTCTCTGACGAATCAGGGTGCTGGGAACATCCTCACCCGTGGCGCTGGGTGCTGGGCACGCGTACTCTTGTCTTGGGGAGAATTGCTGGGACACAGGACGGGTCACGTGGCTGAACCGGGGTACGTTCCCGGCCAGAAATGTTAGAAGGGTTCCCGTTGCTCCACGTTGCTTGTCAGCACGGGTATTGTCTCTTTTTTTCACCAGTGCCATTTCGTTGTGGTTTGACCGGAAAGGTTTTTGAGGATCATGTAAGTTAGTATGATCAGAAGAGCCCTTTCTCCATAGTGCTACGGAGTTATGTGGAGTTATATACTTGGATATGTAGTAGTTCAGGATGCAAACTTCCTGTCTAGAGGGCCATTTACCCCGTATTTTCAGCCTTACCAGCCGTACAGACCCAAGTCTGCCATTGCAGTATGAAGGCCACCGTAGGGAGTGTGTGTAAACCGGCGCGGTGAGTTCCAATAAAACCTTATTTATAAAAGCAGGCAGTGGTTGGTCCATAGGCTGGAGTTTGCTGATTCGTGGCTTCAATGAGAAGGGGGAGGGGGAGAGGGGAGGAGGAAGGGGAGGCAGAGAAGGGGCTGACAGTGATGTCTCATCCAAACTTTCCATTAAAAAAGAAAATCTGGAGACTAGCAAATCCTGTCCCAACTAAATCTTCCAAGCCAGCTCCTTGCACCCCCACAGTTGATCCATTCTTCCCCCACACGCTCTTCCCTTCGTCTGTCTTCCCCACACTCCATGCCCCCGGCCGAGTGTCATAGCCGGGGCTCTCTGCGTTAGTGGGACGACTCCTCAGGGCCACCCTCCCTAGCTGGTCTCTCTCTGAACCGCGATGCCAGGCCCCCAGGCAGCAGTCACAGGACACACGAGCCACACACACAGAGGATAGCCAGCTCAGTGTGCTTGAGAGGCAGGGGTGGTGTTGGGGACTAGGAAGACTGTATCCAAGAGAAGGCAGCCAACTCACATCAGGCCTGACAGTCCCGCCTAGAGACGTGGGCCCGAGAGGGCCAGGTTTTCTAATTTGTCAGCAAAAGCTACAGATGTGTGCATTTTTTTTTACTGTGAAATCTGATTTTTAAACACTGACAACTAAGTCAGATTTTTCTAGAATCCTATGTGAATCAAGCATTCCTGCCCCGTGGCTGTGTTGCCTTTGTGGCCCATCGCGTTGTTCTGGCCGCGCCCTCAGGGACCGTGCAGTGACTTCCGCTCCTGGAGTCAGGGGTGCAGGGCCCGGCCTTGACACGTCTTATGTGCCCTTGGGTGTGCTACCTACTCCTTAAAGCCTCAGTTCCCACATCTGGGAAATGGGCACACCGCTGCACACTTCATAATGTGCACATCTTGTGACTGAGTACCTCCGATGATCCGAGCAGCTGTGCTGGGTGTTTTATATGTAGTGTTTCTGATCTTCCCCGCAATCCTAGGCGTGAGCGGACTAGTTACATTTGGATAGGATACTCGTTCACTCCGTGCTGTCTAGGCCAGACACCGTGTCAGGTGCTGGGGATCCTGCAGAAACAGATCAGGCGCTCGCGGTCTGGGATGTGGAGGTGGGTAATTCCCCGTGAAGCGACGGCCTGTGTGCTAAAGCCGGAAGCCACAACGCAGGTAAAGCACACGTGCATGTGTGCGCATGCGCACAGTCCCATCGGCCCGCCTCCTGTGTCATCCTCTCCACGTGAGCCAGTCCAACCAGACCAGCCTTGTCGGTGACCACAACCATTTCCAAATCTTTGCCTGCGCTCTCCCGCCCTGAATTTTCCCAAGTCTTATCCATCTTCTCTTCCGTGAGCCATTCCCCGGGTGTCCTAAACTATAGGATTTATCCTTTCTTGAGTCAGACTGGCCTCTCTCAGTGGCTTCTGAACTGAAACTCAACCCAGAATAGCTCAACGGAGGAGGGGACATCAGCCGATTTAACTGGTCCAGCAGTAACGGCGTCAGACACGGCTGGATCCAGGGGCTCAAACGAGTTCTTTAGGTGGTGGTTTCTTTTCTCCTTTAAGCTGTTTTCTTCTTTTAATACATTTTTAAAATATTTATTCATTTTTGAGAGACAGAGAGACAGAGTGTAAGCAGGGGAGGGGCACAGAGAGAGAGAGGGAGACACAGAATCTGAAAAGGCTCCAGGCTCTGAGCTGTCAGCACAGAGCCTGAGGCGAAACTCTAACTCACCAACCACAAGACCATGACCTGAGCTGAAGCTGGACGCTCAACCGACTGAGACAGCCAGGCGCCCCACTCTGTTTTCTTCCCATCTGCCCATTTACAGTCTCTCCCCTCCCTCCCCTTCCTCCTTCTCGCTCCCTCACCTCCTCTCCTTTCCCTGCCCCTTGTGGCAATATGGCCGCC
This sequence comes from Helogale parvula, assembly GCA_004023845.1. NCBI lineage: Eukaryota > Metazoa > Chordata > Mammalia > Carnivora > Herpestidae > Helogale > Helogale parvula. Next base: position 1,460 of record PJEM01013408.1, on the reverse strand, counting down.
CTTCTGTCGTCTCACCTTCCTGCCCAGTGAGAGTCTCCTTCCCAGGATTCCCAGCAAGTCTCACTGCATCTCATTGGCTCTGGATCAGTCACATGTCTGTGCCCAAACCAATCAGTGTGGCCAGGGGCTGCTGTGTTTTGCTGGGCTGTAAGTCACCTGCGCCACTCCGGAGCAGGGGCAGGGACAGCGGGAGGCCCGCAGGGAGCCAGACGCTGGAACAGCAGTCAGAGATCAGATGAAAATGGACCAGATGCTCTGTGGCCTGAAAGCACCCTATCCCACTCCCCTTCTGGAAACGCCGCACATTCGGCGATCCTTCTTACCTTTGACAAAGGATCTCCACTCGTGTCCCTGAGTGTGATCCGTTCAGGCCTGGTGGCAGCAACCACATGCGGCATCACGTGGACAGCGCCCTTTCCCCTCAGCCTGCCTCTCACCCTGCGCAGAGCAGACCTCTGTTACCGCTGAGTGAATTACTTCCAAAGTCCTGATGGGGGGATTTGTAAATCAGAAATACAAATTATAGTGTCTGGGCTGAACTCACTGCTTCTCTCCCCCAGACTCAGCACAGACTCATTCATCCTCCAATACCTAAAAAAATCTGCTCCTTCCTTGTTGAAATTCCTCGCCATATCCCCGCCTGCTCTCAGGGCAGCCCTGTAATCAAGTTATCCAGGGGCGCTCAGAGCCCCTCTGGGGCTGAGGACGGGACATGCAGCGGCTGCTGTTTCACCGGGTTTCCTGCCACAGACACAGCTCCCTGTGAATGGGCCCCGTGGGAGGATTCCTGGGCTCCCTGTTCCCAGATGCCTGGAAACAGAGGGATGGGGGCCCCTTCGGGGTCAGAGCTGGCTCAGGTCCAGGGTTCGGACCTGCGGAGGGCAGTAGGCAGTGGGAGCCAGAGGGAGCCCTGCTCCAGCGCTCTGGAGAGTGACACGCCTCTGTGTCACCAGCCTCAGTGGCTTCAGCAGGAGGCCCAGCTGGGGAGGAAGTGCCGGTCCTTCCCAAGTTCCCCTCAAAGGCCCTCTGAGGACTCTGTTCTGAGTCACTAATCCCAAGCCCAGATGCCAGGAAAGGGTCCTGATGGCAAGTAGACAGAGAGGCAGTGAGGACGAGAAAAGAATGATGCGGCGCTGATCACCTAAGAGGATAAGGGAAGGCGGGACAGTGGGAGATGGGAATGAGGAGCATCAGGTCTGGAAAGAGGCTTCCTGGGGGGGGGGGGGGCGTCCATCAGGGAGGCCCAGGTGGGGGCAAGGCCCTGAGGAACAGTGGTCTCTGTGAACTTGAATGAGACCACTGAGAAGCCTCCCTCCTCTACAGGGAAGGGACCCAGCTGAGTTGTTAATTGTAGCTTTGTTTGTTATTGACAGAAATCAACAAAGGCCACCAATGCAGCAATGATTCGATGACCACAAAGGAACCCTACCCAGGAGGATTTCTAGAAAAAGATGAGGGGG